>OX235274.1:51207884-51279443 GCA_944472155.2 Trichobilharzia szidati
ATGGCAAAACAGAAAAAATGCAATGCAGGTGCTTACCACAAATTACTGCAGGTTGTGCTATGAGCAAACACAAAAATGAGTTCGAATTGTTTAATAAATATATAAATCCGCGAAAGTCAGAGTTTTAATAATCCAGTAAGTGTAACAACGCGTCGAGGTCAAAAGTCGTCGTCGGAGTCAGCAATTTGTCGTCGGGATCAGCAAGTTATCGTCGGGGCTCACCAATTTATTGCGTGTTCTATTTGACTAAATGAGCGTACACGTATTTCCTAGTACTTCTTCACGTTTATCAATGTGCGCAGACGTTGTGGCTACTCGACGCCCACAACGTAAAATCAGAAGGCACTTGTGAAGAGTATAATCGTGTATTATAGCCGTAGTCAAATTTCGAAAAAGTATCAAGGTAACGTTCAACACTAAATTGACAAATGTTTACGAAGTACATATAAAATCGGTATGTGTAAACATATAATATGAGTATGCAAATTAGATTAAAAACGTATGTTTATAGTTGGTACAGGGGTACTACAAGGCGGCAAAGATGTAGCTGGCCAGCGACGTTAGTCACCATTACGGGCTGGCTCATGCATTTCCCGACTACTCGGCATCAAAGGTGCAAGCGCGAGTGCACCTTTGGGCATTAGCACCATAACGTCGGTGGTACCAGCACAGTCCAGTCGGGGAGTTTCGTGACTTCGGGTGCCTATTGCCAGTACTCGAGGAAGACCTATTACTAGATGAGTCTGTGCGACTACAGGCCTGAATTCTGGCTCTCACCTCTCTTCTGAAGCTACAAATCTCGTCAAGCTTGGTGATATGAGCCACTGAGTCAAACCTTGGTGACTTACCAGCAGAAGGATCCTCAAATTGGGCAGGACCGTCAGAAACCGAAGCCGAAACGCCCACTCTGGCCTTAGTGGACTCTACAGCCCTGTCGGCCTCCTGTGCTAACTGTAGTTAAGGAGAGTTGTGAAATGCTGCTCAGATACCCTGAACTGATTGAAGCAATCTTTGCAGACAAACCTGCTTCAGAAAGGCGTCATCGATCTTGAAACCAACCATTTGCCTAAGCATCTGTGTGGACCTAGGGTCGCCAAGATGAACAACAAGAAAGAGCTCTCATACTTTCTGTTGATCTGTTAGTGCCACTCTCTTAATTAGGGCAACTTTGAGACCATCGAACAGGTTTGCAGATGGATCATCAAGAATGTCAGAAACTTCCGTCACGATGTTTTCGGGGAGGCTCACAATAACCAGGTCGGCCTTAGTTTCTTTTGAGTGAATATGTCTTAGAGCAAACTGAGCCTCCACATGACTGAACCATGCAGAAGGGCAGTGTCTTCAGAAAGTCGGAATCTGCAGGGTTATGGCCATCTGCGCAGGAGAGCCGTTTTCAGCCGTCATTTAGATAAGTTGTAGGCAAATTAAAATAGACGAATATTATATAAAATAAAAGAACACAAACACAATAGTAATAGTATCAATGGGTGGGGCAGAAACTACGACAAGACGCCAAATGAAGCAAAATGTTTGAGAAGAGGAAGGGAAGTTGGCTTCGGGCTCACCACTTGTAAGTGCCCAAGACTAACCTCTACATCGGCCTTAACGTCAGCACCTACTAAACTTGCTTTCCTCGGTTAACCCTAATCAGCACACTACCTAACCTGTATGTACTGATGAATGAAGTCAAATAAAAGTTGATGCGCTATTGTGTGCCCAGATACGAATTATATTAATACATTAAGCGAAAAACCAAAACTAATCTGTAGCAATAGTGTACTACTTGTCTGTTAACTGGCTGCGGCAGCAAGCTCGAAGAGTGCGCTTAATGATACCAAAACGAGGGAGTGAGCCCCATGCGAGCAGTCACGCCGGAAGAATAAAGACGATGTGGCGCCATACTACATGAATGCGTTAAAGCAAAAGTTCAAACACTCAAGGTGCACTACACTTTAATATCATCACTTCT
Organism: Trichobilharzia szidati; assembly: GCA_944472155.2. Lineage (NCBI taxonomy): Eukaryota > Metazoa > Platyhelminthes > Trematoda > Strigeidida > Schistosomatidae > Trichobilharzia > Trichobilharzia szidati. Next base: position 51,209,854 of record OX235274.1, read on the forward strand.
GTAAAAGACAACTACTCCTGATCCGTTATCAGGCTTTGTAATTACAAGTCTTTTCGCTATTTATCAGTCTGCTTAGTTCCTTTACGTGTTCCTTTGTCAAGAAACTTCTACAGTCATATTTGGTGTTTTTATATTGTCAATAACAATCTGATTCACAGGATTCGAAGTGTTCTAGTTTCACGTTGGAGGATGGAACTAGATCCTCTTTTATGATTATATAGGTTTCCTAGCTCAAGGTTCTTTCTTGCTATACACTTTCAAAGTCGTATAGAAAAGAGCTCTGGAATCTAGGCTACCCGGTAAATCAGTTATATGAAGAATAAAAAACAAACACCGATAGGATAGTTTTATTCAAATGCCAAAAAGATATTAGCCTCTGTTTAGTGTTCACTTGATTTTCTTTGGGAATATAATTCTCTTCATATATATATATATATATATATATATATATATATACATGGTGGGCTATAATCCAGAATAATAGTATTTTCTTTGCTCTACCTGAGATGACTTACAAAAAAGAAAGATATTCTCGTCTGGATATTGCTAAAAATGAGATTTTTGCTGGATAGTTTACTCCATAGTTTAGCCTAGAACTCTAAAATAACCTCATTCTATGCTTTGTTGCTGCTGATATTTTGACTGAACTAGCGTATACACATATCCTAATACTTCCTCGCATTTATATTTGTGCCCTAACGTTGCGATTACTCGACATCCGCAACGTAATTCAAAAGGCACTTGCGAAGGAATACGATAGTGTATTATAGCAGCAATCAACAATTCAAAAATCGAGCGAGTACAAAAAGTATCAATTGTTAACATGCCAGATTTAGAGTAATAAACAAATCAAAGTACAATTACATAGTGAAAGTATACTGCGATGATGAGTAATAAAACGGGTCACTACAATAGCCCCTCCGTAGAATGCAGGTAAATGAAGTTTACCTGTATTCGGAATGATATTGTAAATTACAATGACACAGAAAAAATATATGAGTTTTTGTTATGAAAACCGAATTGAGGATTTTTAGTTTTCTGAGGTTTGATAACATAACTGTATATATGCAAAAATGTTAACAACTTCGAAACGAACCAAAATGTTTAGAAAGTTGTGCAAAATGTAACAATAAAACCAGAAAAATTATTAGAATAATAATGGGGTTGTTATTGTAAAGAGTTACGGAATAGATTTATATCTTAACATACAGTTAATAGTACCGTAATAAGGTAGTATGGAAATGACCTGGGTAAACATTCAGTTACCTCTATTTCCATGAAAGCTGGTTGTACAAGTGGAATTGTACAAGAAGAGATGGCTGTGCGAGAGAAGAGTGCAGCAGTAGCTGCTGCTGCTGATACGGTTGAAAGTGAACGTCCGTCAGCATGTTGTTGTTGTTGCTGGGGTGTTGTTGCTCGGCGTTGAGGAGTAACTTGAATTGATGTTTGCTGCGGTTGGAGAGTAGCAGTTGGTTGATTGATAGCGATTCCAACAGAAGCAGTGGGCACAAGCTGTGGTAAACCAGTGGTTTGAATCAACTGACCGTTAGGAACAACAGTCATGACTTTTAATGGAGCTCCTGGTGCCAGAGTGATAAACTAGGGAGTAGCATAGGAGCGAGCAGCTACAGTACCAGGTTGACCACTGACAGGGACGTCAGCTGCCATCATTGTTGCTTGTTGCTGATGTTGTTGGATATAAGTTGGCTGTTGAGCTGGTTGTAACTGATGAGCTTGTGCTTGAATCTGTTGTTGTTGAGGTGATTGGGTAAACTGTTGTAATTGAACAGTTGTAGGACCGGCTTGAGTTAATGGAGTTGCAGACCATTGTAAGAGTGTTTGCACACCTGTAGGCAATGCTGAAGCTGGGGGATAGAGAACTGGAATTGAGGTGTTGCATAACAGCCAGCTGCTACAGCTGCTTGAGTATCAGGGTGAACTGGGATAGCAGTCGCTGTGCCGCCAGGTCCGGAGGTACTTTTAGCAGAAATATCAGTAATTATACATCCAAATGTTATGAAGTTATAAAAGTTAATGCGATGGCAAAGATGATTTATTCCACTGTGTATACTTTGAAATGATGTAGTCCATCAATCAGCTATGTCGGGCTCGCCAATTTGTTGCTGCTGATATTTTGACTGAACTAGCGTATACACATATCCTAATACTTCCTCGCATTTATATTTGTGCCCTAACGTTGCGATTACTCGACATCCGCAACGTAATTCAAAAGGCACTTGCGAAGGAATACGATAGTGTATTATAGCAGCAATCAACAATTCAAAAATCGAGCGAGTACAAAAAGTATCAATTGTTAACATGCCAGATTTAGAGTAATAAACAAATCAAAGTACAATTACATAGTGAAAGTATACTGCGATGATGAGTAATAAAACGGGTCACTACAATAGCCCCTCCGTAGAATGCAGGTAAATGAAGTTTACCTGTATTCGGAATGATATTGTAAATTACAATGACACAGAAAAAATATATGAGTTTTTGTTATGAAAACCGAATTGAGGATTTTTAGTTTTCTGAGGTTTGATAACATAACTGTATATATGCAAAAATGTTAACAACTTCGAAACGAACCAAAATGTTTAGAAAGTTGTGCAAAATGTAACAATAAAACCAGAAAAATTATTAGAATAATAATGGGGTTGTTATTGTAAAGAGTTACGGAATAGATTTATATCTTAACATACAGTTAATAGTACCGTAATAAGGTAGTATGGAAATGACCTGGGTAAACATTCAGTTACCTCTATTTCCATGAAAGCTGGTTGTACAAGTGGAATTGTACAAGAAGAGATGGCTGTGCGAGAGAAGAGTGCAGCAGTAGCTGCTGCTGCTGATACGGTTGAAAGTGAACGTCCGTCAGCATGTTGTTGTTGTTGCTGGGGTGTTGTTGCTCGGCGTTGAGGAGTAACTTGAATTGATGTTTGCTGCGGTTGGAGAGTAGCAGTTGGTTGATTGATAGCGATTCCAACAGAAGCAGTGGGCACAAGCTGTGGTAAACCAGTGGTTTGAATCAACTGACCGTTAGGAACAACAGTCATGACTTTTAATGGAGCTCCTGGTGCCAGAGTGATAAACTAGGGAGTAGCATAGGAGCGAGCAGCTACAGTACCAGGTTGACCACTGACAGGGACGTCAGCTGCCATCATTGTTGCTTGTTGCTGATGTTGTTGGATATAAGTTGGCTGTTGAGCTGGTTGTAACTGATGAGCTTGTGCTTGAATCTGTTGTTGTTGAGGTGATTGGGTAAACTGTTGTAATTGAACAGTTGTAGGACCGGCTTGAGTTAATGGAGTTGCAGACCATTGTAAGAGTGTTTGCACACCTGTAGGCAATGCTGAAGCTGGGGGATAGAGAACTGGAATTGAGGTGTTGCATAACAGCCAGCTGCTACAGCTGCTTGAGTATCAGGGTGAACTGGGATAGCAGTCGCTGTGCCGCCAGGTCCGGAGGTACTTTTAGCAGAAATATCAGTAATTATACATCCAAATGTTATGAAGTTATAAAAGTTAATGCGATGGCAAAGATGATTTATTCCACTGTGTATACTTTGAAATGATGTAGTCCATCAATCAGCTATGTCGGGCTCGCCAATTTGTTGCTGCTGATATTTTGACTGAACTAGCGTATACACATATCCTAATACTTCCTCGCATTTATATTTGTGCCCTAACGTTGCGATTACTCGACATCCGCAACGTAATTCAAAAGGCACTTGCGAAGGAATACGATAGTGTATTATAGCAGCAATCAACAATTCAAAAATCGAGCGAGTACAAAAAGTATCAATTGTTAACATGCCAGATTTAGAGTAATAAACAAATCAAAGTACAATTACATAGTGAAAGTATACTGCGATGATGAGTAATAAAACGGGTCACTACAATAGCCCCTCCGTAGAATGCAGGTAAATGAAGTTTACCTGTATTCGGAATGATATTGTAAATTACAATGACACAGAAAAAATATATGAGTTTTTGTTATGAAAACCGAATTGAGGATTTTTAGTTTTCTGAGGTTTGATAACATAACTGTATATATGCAAAAATGTTAACAACTTCGAAACGAACCAAAATGTTTAGAAAGTTGTGCAAAATGTAACAATAAAACCAGAAAAATTATTAGAATAATAATGGGGTTGTTATTGTAAAGAGTTACGGAATAGATTTATATCTTAACATACAGTTAATAGTACCGTAATAAGGTAGTATGGAAATGACCTGGGTAAACATTCAGTTACCTCTATTTCCATGAAAGCTGGTTGTACAAGTGGAATTGTACAAGAAGAGATGGCTGTGCGAGAGAAGAGTGCAGCAGTAGCTGCTGCTGCTGATACGGTTGAAAGTGAACGTCCGTCAGCATGTTGTTGTTGTTGCTGGGGTGTTGTTGCTCGGCGTTGAGGAGTAACTTGAATTGATGTTTGCTGCGGTTGGAGAGTAGCAGTTGGTTGATTGATAGCGATTCCAACAGAAGCAGTGGGCACAAGCTGTGGTAAACCAGTGGTTTGAATCAACTGACCGTTAGGAACAACAGTCATGACTTTTAATGGAGCTCCTGGTGCCAGAGTGATAAACTAGGGAGTAGCATAGGAGCGAGCAGCTACAGTACCAGGTTGACCACTGACAGGGACGTCAGCTGCCATCATTGTTGCTTGTTGCTGATGTTGTTGGATATAAGTTGGCTGTTGAGCTGGTTGTAACTGATGAGCTTGTGCTTGAATCTGTTGTTGTTGAGGTGATTGGGTAAACTGTTGTAATTGAACAGTTGTAGGACCGGCTTGAGTTAATGGAGTTGCAGACCATTGTAAGAGTGTTTGCACACCTGTAGGCAATGCTGAAGCTGGGGGATAGAGAACTGGAATTGAGGTGTTGCATAACAGCCAGCTGCTACAGCTGCTTGAGTATCAGGGTGAACTGGGATAGCAGTCGCTGTGCCGCCAGGTCCGGAGGTACTTTTAGCAGAAATATCAGTAATTATACATCCAAATGTTATGAAGTTATAAAAGTTAATGCGATGGCAAAGATGATTTATTCCACTGTGTATACTTTGAAATGATGTAGTCCATCAATCAGCTATGTCGGGCTCGCCAATTTGTTGCTGCTGATATTTTGACTGAACTAGCGTATACACATATCCTAATACTTCCTCGCATTTATATTTGTGCCCTAACGTTGCGATTACTCGACATCCGCAACGTAATTCAAAAGGCACTTGCGAAGGAATACGATAGTGTATTATAGCAGCAATCAACAATTCAAAAATCGAGCGAGTACAAAAAGTATCAATTGTTAACATGCCAGATTTAGAGTAATAAACAAATCAAAGTACAATTACATAGTGAAAGTATACTGCGATGATGAGTAATAAAACGGGTCACTACAGCTTTAGTCGCCGTCGGTGCTGTTAGTAGTCTTTTATTTTCCCTCTGTTTCTGAAAGCTACACTTTCATCGATTGTTGATTCGTCTACATTTAACAATGAATTTAGGTTTTGTGGTGTAGATGTTCATAATTCCTACCAACTGTATTGATTATTGTTGAGACAGTGAAAGCTGTCTGTCGGCGATCTGTCTTCACATTTTTGTTTTCGTGTGCCAGTGTTATTGCTATTATGTTAACAGATGTTGTGACCAGCAATTCTGGTGGATGAATTATAGACAGTGTCGTAATTTACTATGAGCAACAGTATAGAATAGATAACACAATCAAATGATCTTGAACCAGTCAACCTGGGTAGAAAGTGCCATTTATAGTACAAAATAACTACGTTAATTGGATATATATATATACAACATAAATGAATTATACAGGATATATGTCTCTAACATGCTGCAAAAAGAGATCTCAGTTTTCCATAGGAGTGGCTACAGTAAACAAACCATAATCTGTGTGAATATCAATTATACGATCCACTAATTCTAATGAGTGACTGACTATATGACGAATATAATCTAACGATGATGGTTACATTGCTCAACATTTCGAATAGTCGCCGCCCGTAATCATTGTCGTGAACTTCATCCAAATCCTAATCTTCGCTGAAAGTTTCACCCCAATTTCAACCATAACCCTAACGCTGAATCAGCGTTAAACTTGCAATGAAAGCACTCATTTTTAATATCCAACGATCTGATTGGTTGGTCCAAGGTCATTCGACTAAAGTGTCCATTCTTTACTATTACCTTATTTTGTTATATACTCCGTCAAAACAACTTATCCAGGTAAGAATAACGAACAAGTAGAAGAGGGCAACACAGCAGTGTACTAAACAGCGAGGAGCCTCCCCAAATACCTCATGCATAAATAATTCACTAAAACAGTGAAGGTTAATACCTTGCTGGTTAGTGTTATTGTTACTGTATTGCCTTTTATCTAAAGTGGCGAAATTTGATCAAATGTATGTTGAAATTACAAAAAGTAATACAAAGATAAGTAAGTATCATTTCAATTCTATGTATATATATATTTCAAATAACAGTAGAAATTAGTTTTGTAAAAAAAAGTTGAAAATACTTGCAAAAAGTGAAAGTTCGATTGAAAATTATATATCACTAGAAAGATACGCTCATCACTAATCCGTATTCAAAGTAAGACATACACCTTGCAATACCCAATGACTTGAGTGTACTTCAGTTTTAAGATAAGCTTCAAAAACTAATCCAACTCCCATTGCATTTCGCCTGTCTGAAGTTACATACACCGGGGTACAAAATGTATTTTGTAATTTTAAACGATGCGCTTCAATAGCACTGATACGAAGTATAGGCAAAGGCTGAACTAATTGTCTTGATTTTTGACGTTTTAAACAACCTTTTGTTAAATCCCAACTTGCTCCTTCTAAATAAAGTCCTTGAACAAAACATCCTTGATGTGCACGTTCTTGAACTTCAGATGAATCGGTATATTGTGTTACGGTTGTAAACAGTGCGCTTTTATCTAACGGCCAACCATTACGACGGCATGTTGTTTGTGTTAAAGCCATTAAAAATGATTCAGGGATATGCAAACCCGACAACCAAATAACACCTGGATCTCCATTTTCAATCTAAAGATCACAGAAAAATCGAATAGACTTATAAGTCAGAGTACACTTAAAAGGTTGAAAATTCATAAGGTTAAACCAAAAGTTCAAGATAATATTTACTGAACAAAGCAGGCATTCATAGTTTAGAAATTTGATTGATGGATAACAGTGAAACTTAAATGGACAGGTGATGAGATATCATCTCACTCTGGAGGTTGTTTTTCACCAGGATAAATACACATTCAGATGAAAACTTGATATTTAAATGAAATGCGCGTTTGAATCACAGTGATAGCCTCCATCACAAAAATACCAGTTCATAGTATTTCTCGCCACTAGCTGACATCAATTAGAGGATCACAGAAAACTAGAGAGCTTAGAACTCTTCAGCGGAAGAGCAGAACCCAGGACTGGACCAGCTATCGGGACGATGGTTTTCAAGTTACCAGGCGATTACGTTACAATCCAGCTCCTCGCCTGGAATCCAGAGACCCATGAATTCTAGTTTTCATTAATTGAATAACTGTGGGGGAATCTTACACTTCGACAAAAAGTTACCCAATGCTTTCTGGTTTCCAGTCTGGTATTGTTAAAAATGTTGGTTCATAGGAAGATCCATCTTGAAATCAATTAAGCTTCCACGATCTCAACACTTGAATATACTAGTTTAACTTGGACAGGTGAGTGCGCTTGTAGGCAGCTCACTTTTGAATAATAAAAATGAAACCCTATCTTATAAATATCAGAAGAGTGTATGTATGTGCGTGTGTAAGATACAGGGGGTATGTTTGATTCCACATAAACTAACGATCTTCATCACATATTTATTTAGCCCTAAATAATCCAAATAAAAAAGGAAATTATGCCATTTTGATGCATATTTTTAACATTGTGAATGTTTTCGAAATTTCCACCCATGAACATCGCCAGATATAAACACTTTGGTATGGGAGACAATGGACTATGCAACACCTGTTAACAAACAATACACTTAAGAAATCTGCTACTGTAGGATGAAGCTACAATGTCAGATAAGTTGAGATTTAGATATTTAGATTGTAGGTTTTGTGAGGAACCGGATGAATTTCGACATAGATTTCGTCCCAGATCAACATCAGCTAGAGAATCATCAAAATTCAGCTATGGCAAAGTTAGACAGTAGCGTCCCAAGGGATGCGAACGCACGAGTGACCTTGGGCCGACCAATCATAAAAATAAGTAACTTTTGTACAAAAAATGACGTTTATTTACAGGAGAAATGCATGAAAACACATTAAACAGGTTATCTATCTCTGATATGACTTAAAAATACGTCCCAGTTATAATGAGGAGTATCACCTGCTAAGTTAGACCAGTTTCTGTACATGTACCCACCTAGGTGACTTACAGTAAGCTGTAATCCTGTTTTGCAGTATTCCCAAAAACCCGCGGTTGAATTACTATAGTTTCTAGTAAGAGGACTGACGACTACTCACCGGGAAAACGTGGATGATAAAACAAATTAAAATAAATAATACCAACTCTCATCGTAAACCAAACCTTAATGTTAACCCTAATCCTAACGCTAACAAGCTATTAACATATCGTCCAAACAATACTCTTGGAAAAGTGATCTGGGTGAAATTTGCTTCTTAGTTGGTGAATAGCGTTCATTTTTACGCTGTGATAATGACATATGTTATTAGCCAACGACTAGCATGCCTTCTAGGTCAATGAAGAGTTCACACCCCTGGGACGCTATTGATTAACTTCACCTCAGGAACGGCTAACCAGCTGTTTCGTCCTAGCTTGGGACTCTTCGGCAGCACGCACTAACAACGTCACCAGAGATTAAACCAGAAACCTATGGGTTAATAGGCGAAGCTCATTGACTATTCAGTTATTGGGCTCGAATTCTATGACCTGTGAATCCTAACTTTGTCAATTCATGATGTGGCGCTTTCACTAACTAATACCATTGATGAGCACCCACTTCACCTTGGCAATGATGATTAACCCCACTGGCCCCTGTTCTTCACTAAAGTTCTAGGACATTCATTCAGTAGTAGCCAGTGACCTAAGAATTCGTCTTTGTATGATGGGTACTGTAGGGATCTGGATTAATTCCCATGCATATCTTTAATTACTCTCCGATCCTGAGTTGAGTTGGTTGTGGTTGGAATGCTGAAGACTCTGAGACTAGGACAAAACAGATGTCCAGTGCTTCCTCGTTTTCAATGATCCCCTGACTGATGTATGGAATTGTGATGAAATCCTCACTGAGATTTAGGTGTTTGTCAATGCTCAGTGTGAATTTTTTTTTTAAAACGATGCTGTTCTATAAGTTGTATAGAGGACATTCTTCACCCAGCCCTCTGAAAGTTTCACTGTTGAACAGTATGTAGTCTAATTTAAGAACATCACTGGCCATAATTACATTTCTTTTTGACAGCATATGCTTTGAAATCACTCGTTTATAGTTATGATTGCTCACTGCTGAATGAATAGTGCCAAATTCTTAGTTCTAGTAGACTAATTTGATTGAAGACAGATGGTAAAGGATTACGTCACTTAGTGTTTTACTGTGTTACATTACTTTATCTATGAAATACGTTTTGTTCAACGTTAGAGCTTGAAGAATAGTGGGCTTCGGCAGTAAACGGAATACATAACTCTGCCTTATCAATCAGTCAATCATACATGAATTGGTCACCGAATGGTGTTGACTGAAATCTGTCGTTCAGGCAGTGAATGCAGCCATTTAAATCTACCGTGCAGAATGACACTGCTGTACACTATGATACAATTTGTTTGAGTTTTTTGTGTAACCCAGTAAAACAAATAAATAACAGTTATACAGTTAATTAGTATTCATTGTCCAAGAAAGTAAAACATTCAGGAGAATCTGATTTTTTTATTTTTAATTCTCAGAGTTTATTTATGCTACAACTTACCCAAGTAGTATATTGCTTATGACGATCATGAAAGTGAATCATCCAATTGGCTAGAGACTTTTTAGTCGCTGGAGCTAATCTCTGCCATATATTTGGCAGTTGACCATTGTAAAGAGATCGTGACAAATTATCAAGTTCAGCTGACATACCAACTTCTCCATTCAATGCTCGTTTTAATGTTCTAAGAGACTGATCCATTCTTTTAATGAGTAAGTTAAATCTTTCAAGTTCCTACAGTGGAAAAAGAAAACAACAACATGAAGAAACTTGTCATTTTTGACACGAAGAGTACATAATATCTTGAAGATTAATTATGACAAGTTATACGTGGAAAACTGAGAAGAATTTCGGTGTAGTTGTGTTCTCTGAGCTGGATGGTTTATTCGCGAAGCTCTCATTGATCTACTGGGCAGCATCTTCAGTGCATACTTCAATTTGAAATAAGGTTTTAAACTTCTCCACGAGTTTATTAGTCATCCCTCCCAGTGACCTTGGACGTGATTGGTTGCTTTTGTGTTTTATCTTCCTTTAGGCTACTTGTATTGGTATTGATTGTTTCCTTGACTTGAACTTTTACCCTTTGTGTGTGAGATTTCCTTCTTATCGATCGGTAAATTTTATCTATGTCAGAGTGCCTGTTAATTACCAATTCACTGGAATACAAGGCTTCTAAAAATTCTCTAGCATTTTTGGTGTTTCCTCGGTCTAATATTTGAACGTTGTTTCAGTCCAATTGTTGTCTGTGGTTGTCTGTATGCAGTGATATGAGGCAGTGGATGTCATGTCTTTTCACGGCTAGCTTATGCATATGGATACGAAGACGAAGGGGTCGTCCACTTTGGCCAATGTCGTGTTTTTCGCAGTTGTTACAATTTATCTTGCAGGTGATGTTGGTTTTATCTTCTTTCGTTGTTGATTCTTTTGGTTGACATAGAACTGAGTGAAGTGATTTTGTTTGTTTGTGTGAGACGTCAATTCCTAAGGGTTTGAAGAGTCTTGCAGTGATTTCTGAGATGTTAATAAATAAATAAATAAAATAAAAAATAAATGTTCAGCTGTTGGTTTTCAGGGATTTGACTGACTGGCTACACGATTTCATCATGAGCTGACATAGGTTAGATAACTAATGGAAAATCAGCAGTGAGCACTGGACAGCTATTTCGTTGTAGTTTGCGACTCCTCATCAGTACGTACTCCCGGAGGTTCGAACTCCGGGCCCCAATGACTTAATGGTCTACGAGCCTGCTTTATAACCGGAAAATCCGAAATTTCGCCACCTTGAACTGTGTAAATTGCAAATTAATTTCCAGATTGTGAATTTGAAAAAAAATTCCGTTTGAAAAATTTACTAACCTGCAATAGTACGACTGTAATTGGTTGTATATTAACACCATATTTCTTTTTTAAAGCTTCTCTATCAAATACTTGTGGAAGGCTGCCTAGTAAACCATCAGTTATCTGACTAAGAAATTCTTCTCTATTCGTTGAATTTGTTTGACTACTTGTTTGTGGTTGTAATTCAAGTAGATGACTCCAAATCTCTTTAGTTGCATTTGTATAATATCCTATTTCTGCATTGGAATGAAGACCAAACACTTCAGGAGTATTTGTTAACGGAAGGGACTCGATATAACCTAGATTAATAATTGCAATAATAGTGATAATAAATTATAACTAACACACTATTTCTTATTAAGTATTACAAAATTAAACGTAATTATATATGTATGAATGAACAAAATCTGTCTAACTGTTAAATGAATAATTCCTCAGTTTTACATAAGATAATGCTGCACATTTGGTCTGTAGCAACTCTAGATTTGACGACAAGGACTGAAATGGCTGAATGTGTTAACCACTCCATTCATCAGGAAAGTTGCATCATCCTTAATGGATTGATTCTTGACGAAATCTCAGCTTGGATACAAACGACTCGCTTTTGGCTTTGGTTCCCCTCAATCCTTTTTGTCACATATTTTATATTCGGAAACCTATCAGAGAGCAGTTCACCCTGTCCAACCTTATAGATATCACAAATGGCTGTTGACATTTGAGGATATAAGAAGATCAGTGGAATTTAGACCGTAAGTGCTTCCATTCAATTTCCCATGTTAAGTGGATCAATATGTTCAGGAATAATAGGGTTAAGCGTAGAACCTCAGGCACTGAGGGTAAGTCAATGGATGGGGTTGTGCAGAATGCCGAACCACTGCTTTTCGTGATGAGCAAAATCATCTGAACTAGAACTAGATTGGAAATGAGTTAAAGGTGGTGAGATAGAAACTTAGCACCGACACATGAAGTCTCTTACTGTTGGTTTGAGATGGTAGGTGACATAGCTCAAGGTCCATGGCATTCAAGTACATCCACTTGTTCCTTGTCATTTTCCAGATTCCTTAAATCCTCACTAACTTTTGCCTGACTATTCTTTCCCTATTAGACTTTCGTCTGTCAGAGTTTCATTACACTTGTCTACTTTACTTTTGTGTGCTTTTTCAAAATGTGGTAACCTGTTCAAAGTTCTATGTTGATAATTCACTTCACTCTCATGTAAGAATGTTAAGGAAGTGAAATAATTTCAAAAAAAATACAACCGCACACAACAATCTGCAAAACACTTTCAATTGGTATTCAAGTGTTGATTTGTAGGGATTTGATTGGTTACAGGATTTTCATCATTAGCTGACATTAGTTAGAGAACCATTGGAAAACCTGGGAGTACTGGACAGCTGTTTCGTCCTAGTTTAATAATAATTATTCTGATGCTCACTAGCGACTTGCCCTATTCAGGTAGGCAGTTACCTGGGGTTCTAGTGAGAAGTCGTGACCAGTAAGGTGCAGCAGGTCGAGTGTGAGGACAAATACTCGCCGAAGACATTGACTAGTGGTCGCGCTATGTCGTGAATTGGCAGAAGTTAGAATTCATGGACCATTGGATCGTGTCCCAGTGGCTTAGCGGTCTACGCGCTCGCCTTGTAACCAGAAGGTCCTGGGTTCGAATCCTGGTGGGTGCGTACTGATGAAGAGTCCCAAACTAGGACGAAACAGCTCTCCAGTACTCCCAGGTTTTCCAATGGTTCTCTAACTAATGTCAGCTCATGATGAAAATCCTGTAACTTTCAATTGGCTTGGTTGGAGAATAAATCCCAAGAATATCAAGTCACTGGTGTAACTCAGAACGGTGAACAGATGTATCAGTTGATTTTCAGTCTACATATTTCTGGTTTCACGATTTTGGATGACGATGTACTAATTCTTTCCTAGTAGATGAATCAATAGTATTAGTGTTAGGATTTGGTAGTTCATAAAGAGTCTATGCATCTTAATCACTGAGAATGATTTTCGGCCATGTTAACAACAGTCTCGTGCGATTGGTTCTTACAGCCTCAAAGACCCCCCATAGTCAGACAGTCATCACCTCTGCGCACCAATGAAACGGCATTTTGCGACCTCACCTACAGTTAGAGGACCAATGCCCATATCATCTTAATGAGGTGTTCGATGGTGTACAACTGTTGTGTATTTGTAGGTCGGATAAATTTCTTTCCAAAATGTTTCGCCAAACGTTCTGCTCATCTCCTGTTTTTGGAAAAGTAATTCAAATTCCATCCATCTTGGAGACCATTTCAATTACTATAGATTTTTGACAAGCCGTTTGCCTGATAAGCCCAAATAGGTAGGTGTTGTGCATTATCTCTATTACTTTTGTCGCTCATTAGAGTTAGGCAATAAATCACGCATTTCTGAAGTCCCTACTCCTTCAAAAAGTGAAAATATTATAATAACACTATAACGAACTTTCAAATGTCAAACTTGAGCTGGAAAGTTCGGTTGAAAGAACAGCTTCACGTTCTAACAAATCTAAGCAACTGTAAGAGAGACATATCCAACATGTATCATTTTTCAACAATTCAAAATGTCACCTGATAGAATTTAAACAAATGATATCATTCAATTTTCAATTATGATCTCTGTTTGTCAAAATGTATTAGCATTAAATAAACTAACTAATCGACTAACGACACAGGAACTTACGACTAAATTCATCACGTGTAGTTCCACTCGGTATAGCATACTGGAAATTGTCATTAGCATAAAAATAAAACGGTTGAAATGTATCGAAAATAAAATCACCAAAATATTCATCCATATAAGTGCGTAGAATACGTCTGTCGAATTCATCTATAGCTCGTCCACCATACATTACTTCACCAATTAAGTATTTTAAACTATTCCATGGAATTTTCACTTCATTTTCATCTACAGCTTTTTGTAAATATGTGACTAATATTTGCATACAAACACGAAAATCGGATTCATTAAAATCATACCCGATATTCCAACCAATTTTACCATATTTTCTACGTTCTTGTACAACAGCATGAAAGAAGGCCAGTGTATAAACTAGTGAAGGAAATGCTGTATGCGTACACTCAGTCATAGCGGATGGTGCTATTTTGTGATAAGTGGCACGTAAATTTAATTTTAAACCATTTGGCGGTTCAGTAACCACTTTTAGTGAACGCTGTAAAATACCAATCGGGAATGAATCACACGGTTCTGTTGTTAACCATAAACGAAAATCGGGATGAGGTTTTGTTAATTTTTCTAAACATTTTTCCAACACTTGTAACCATTTCACTAATAAATGACAATTTTGTAACATTAACCAATGCCCTCGAGAAATTGACAATTCCAGGAGACTTTCAGCATTCTTCTCTTGACCTTGACCCATAGAGAGGAATTTAATTCGACTGAAATCGAAATTTTGTCTTTCAGCAAATTTCATTAAATCAGCTGTTGGATCTGAACCTGGACTGAGAATGAAAACGATAGGAGATCTTGATGTGCTTTGTTCATAAATTGTTGTAAAACTTAATATTGGTGGACTGACAAAGTCTTCACCCATGATATCAGCTATATACAATGTAATAGCACGATAGATTCTATCCACTCGAAAACAACGTAATAAGCAGAGACGTTGAAATCTATCCAATTTTTCTTCATAACTTCCTGGTATTGTTGTACTTTCAGGAGTATCAGATTCATACCACTGAAAAGTAATAGAAGTTGGAAGAAGGAAAATGAAGAAAAAATTGTAATTTTAATAGTTTCTTTTTAGGTTTTAGTGTTCATTATATTTGAAATTACAATGAAAATATTACGTCTTTATTAAATAGTATTCTGATAATATATAACATACATTTAATTCGTGGTAAATTCCCTATGGGACACTTTTTTTGTTTATTCCTTTACGTTCCCAGTGGAACATAGGGCTTTAAGCTAGAGGCTTGAAGTTTCTGTAATAGTGGCTATTAATTTTTAGAGGATGGGGTTGCTAGCCTCATGCCCAACTTTCCTTCTTTACCAATATTATTACTGGCTTAGCGAGGCAAAGGAATGTGTTGGCTGGAGATCGAACCCCGGACCATTTGAGTGGTCGGTGAGCACTCTACCGCTGTGCCACCGCCTCACATGGGACACTTAGATAATCAAAACTGTTGATTCACCGAAGAGTCTGTTTTCAACTCAGGCTTTGTCAAAGAGAGTGCAAGAACAGTACGAACAGCATAGTTATAAAGAGGTGGAAGTGGGGCTATAAGAAGTGCAATAATTGAACATCTGATTCCGTATTAATTTGTTTATTAGATATATCACTCACAGTGAAACAGTATTATTTATTGGATGAAACACTTTCGAACACAATCTAGTATTGTTCATAATCGTATCAGTCATAATCACACAACTTCGAAACTCTCGTTTTATAGCTTTCTTTATCCCTTCGTATTCGTCATAACGGTAGTGAGAAATTTTAAAGATATAGGGGACAGGTGTTGAATCATTCCTATTGCTTGTACTTCTGTAACGACAGAATGCAAGAGTCAGGCAACAGATCATTTATTAAGGAAATCAACGCATATTTATATATGTTTCCATGTACATTACTATGGTTATGTAAACAAACAAACACAGTCTTCCGATTGGTTGTTTCTCACGACAAATCTTGGGAACGTAAATATTTACGTAAATTACTGTCTATCAATTTGGCTAGTAGACAGCTCTCACCACACTTCCAGCTGATTCGATTGGTAAAGCTTCAATTATCAACCTCTTTCTCCACCCCATTATGTCAGATTTTAAAACTGTAATTTTATCCCACCCTATTGTATGGTTGTATGTAATTTCATGTAGTGCTATATCTGAGCTATTCCCCATATCTCTTATTTTATTACAGTCAACTAATCTAGGTTTAGGAAGGTTTTTGTGCTTCGCTAGTCTGATCGACCCCCTTCTACTACTCTGACCTATGTATTCGACCTCACTGTCATTGCAGCGTATTTGATAAGGTAATAAAACGGGGTCAGTTAGACTAGCGAAGCACAAAAACCTTCCTAAACCTAGATTAGTTGACTGTAATAAAATAAGAAATATGGGGAATACCTCAGATATAGCACTACATGGAATTACACACAACCATACAATAGGGTGGGATAAAATGAGTCTTAAAATCTGACACAACGCGGTGGAGAAAGAGGTTGATAACTGAAGCTTTACTTATCAAATCAGCTGGAAGTACATGCAGTAGGCATGATTCAACACCTGTCTTGGATATCTGGAAAATTCTTACTACCGTTATGATGAATAGGAAAGAATAAAGAAAACTTTAAAACGAGAATTTGGAAATTGTATCGTTGTAATTGATATGATTATGAACAACAATAGAATGTTAACAGCCTTGTAACCGGTAGGTCCTCAATCCGATCCTAGTTAGAGTCATCGGTGCTGAAGAGTGTCAAGCAAGGACGAAACATTTATCCATTACTTTGTTGTTTTCAGTGGTTCTCTGACTTATATGTTTTTGCGATGTAAGTTGAAATGTCATCTAGCATTCGATGTTCAAATATGAATTCGTGACAGCCAACGTCAGCGAATAACTCTTCAATTACATTAGATAGTTACATTCAAAATTTCTACAGACTCAACATTTAGAAACCAGAAGCGTTTGCTTAAAATTGTTTTTTTAAAATCTTTTTCTAAGATATAAGCAAATGAATGCAATAATTAACCACTTACACTCTTCCATTGTTTATTCATTTTCACTAAATCATCAGATAATGATGCAAATTGTTCTGGAAAGAGTTCAATCAATTGACAAAGATCTTTCCAATTGGAATCAGGTAACCAATCAGGCAGTGGATTAGTAAGTTTTGCTTTCTCTATAGATATATTACCTTTAATAAAGAAATCCATTTGTCCTGCGCTTACATTGCCTTTATTCAATTCTAATTTACTAGTGATTTGAAAACTGAATAAAAGTTTATGCTTTTCAAATATACCTGTATAATTAAAACAAAACAAAAAAACAGAAATGAAGGAAAAGATGAAGTTAACTTGGGGGAGATTCTTATTTCAATATTACCAAGAATTTTATTCCACTACGAAGTGGATGACTGGTAGTTACAACATCATCTATTGTCCTAATTGTCATCGCAATTAAACTAGTTAACTAATCCACCTTCCTTGTTCTAGTTTACATTAACTTCAATTAAAGAAAAACAGTAGCTAATTGGTGGATGGTGACTAGCAGTGGAATCCACCAGGATGCGCATTTCGTCCTATCTGGGACTTGTCATCTGGTTGTACCTGCATTCCTAGTCAGTGAGTGATGATGTTCCCATCGAGGCTCGAACCCAGTGCCCATAGTTTCAAACGCCAAAGCGTTATCCACTAGACCACTTGGGCCATGAGGAGGCGGTGGTCCAAGTGGCCCAAGTGATCTAACCTCTAATTACATGCCCAGACATCGTCAAGCATCTGCACAAGAAGCCGACATGTCAACCTGAGACCGAGCACTTCGGTTCAATTAATCTTCGGGAATATCTAAAAATTCAATAAAAACAGAAGCTGTTGGTGAGATTGTTTGATTATTACTAATATTACTACTATTGGTGTCATTCCTTATGAGTCTGAGTGGAACACTGGGCTTTAACAGATCATCACCGCTCCATCCTGTTATCTGAGGCCATCTTTAGCTGGCTCGACACTCAACTCTATATTTCTCATTCGGTTTCCATCCAACGGCCTGGTGCGAGATGTTAGTCAACGGTCTTCCCAGCTTGCGTCTAGTCCATCTCCATTTCTTTTGGCATATTTGTTACGCAACAGGTTCGTGGTTCATTGCCAGAGGTCTTTGCCGCCAATCCTTTCTGAATATCTGATCTTCGGTATGCAGAGAAAGTCTACAGCCATATAGGAATGCTTTCCCTAACGCCTTCACCAAGTCTCTGAGCCACATGGAAACACTAACTTGGCATTATTATTAAAAATCCGAATCGTTTTCCTTATGCTGAAGTAAATCTCCATAATGATCTGGGGTTCATGAAGGTATGTTTTGCTTTTTCTATCCTTTTTCACTTTGACATCTATATCCGTGCCGCTTGATGTTGAAGAGACTCTACCTAGATAAGTGAAGGAAGTTGATACCTTCAAATTCATCTTTCATTCTTTGATGTAGGCTTAATTTAACAGATTGATATGTTATTGAAATGCATTCAACACTGAAGTTGAAACAAAATTCTGGTCTATGACAGAATTCAAATCAACAATGTTCCGCAGCTATTGAATAGAAGTTTTCAAAAGCGTAAAAGTGTAATATATAAGCAATTAAAGTTGAGCTATTTGTCAAAAGTCAAGTGACTTCAAGACAGTTTTTATCAGTAGAACTGGATCAATGTTCTGTCCTGTTTTGGGACTCTTCGAAAATGCAGATTCATGACGCATCAGAGGATTGCTGGCTGCATTCCGTGTTTCCACTGTCGATTTCACATCAGTCCTATTGCACGTGTTTACTGTCAATTCAGTGATCAGCCTTTCTTTTCACTAGGCAAAACTGTCGTTTATCGAATCTATACGAATAGGAATGTTGTAACACCCAAAACTAAAATATGTAAGACCAAATAATTTATTCTGTTATGGAAATACTTCCTACCAGAGTGCTAAAATACCGTTCATATTATGAAGCAAGTACTGTAGTTATGTTTGAGTCAATGACTAGCTAAGAAGGGATAAAAGGTTATAGATCTGCGTTTATTAGATGGTTGGAGGCGATCGGCCACAGGAAGCCTTGGCTAAGCTAGGTTTCGTGATAGTTGGCACTCATCAGCAAGGCGTATCTGCAACTTCGAAGGAACTCATGTCCTTTCTGAGATTCGAACCTGCGTCACCGTAACGGCGAGCCACCTGGCATGGTGGCCACATCGTAAGCTTGACTGATGGAATTCAATCTGCACCGAAGATAGGACTAGACACATTACACTAGTCACTGACTGGTGTCCAATCAAAACGATCTGGGTTTGTATGAAATCCATCAGTCTAATAACTCGTAAAAAAGCATAACCACTTAGTTTTAAACAGATTTTCAAATACAAAAACAAACAAACAATGTAATGAACAGTTGTATTCTCACAAAGAAACATCACTTACCTGTACATCCATAGGTATATACATTATATGTAAGTTTATTAATAATATTTTTAAGACGTTTCTGTAATACAACATCAGGCATACTTTTATGTAAAGAAATTTGAAAGACGTCGAGATATGCAGTTAGCGAGTATTGATACATTGAATTCACTGATGACATATCGGATAAAACAAAGAATAGTATAGCGCCACGTTTAGCAGCTGGACGATAACCATCACGTAGGATATCAATATCGATTGCAGTTTTAGCGCCTAATTCTAACTTTTCAGTAACTTCTTTTGCTTTTAATTTAGTTTCTTCCAGCGTATCGACCAATTCAACATTATCCAGCATATTGCCTGTACTTGTAGCCAATTCACGTAGAAGACTGTCTTCTAAATCTTTGAGAAGTTTTTTATTTTGACTGTTATATTAGTAAGAGTGAATAGAAAAAAAAGACGGAAAGTATAATTTAGAAAATCCAATAAAAGTGATTGAAGATAAAGAAAATACTTGCAGTTATTTTCTGCTACTTTTCTTAAACTATAGACCTATAGAGAATTTAGGTATTTGGGCACTGTAGTGTACATTGAACCTTTGAACTTTTGTTTCAACGCATTCACACAGTTTTGGCACTACTTCATCTTTTGCATTTTTGACTCTCCTGTACATACTTGGTTTGCTTTCAGCGTAGTCTTCGAGCCTACCACCAGTCAAGGCAGCAGATAAGTTGTATAACACCTTTATTTATTAGATTTGATATTCCGTTTGTGTAAAATACAACTCCATCCCAGACACACTTCCCATCTCAAGTCTTTTTACTTCGATTTCGTTCGTCATTAGTTACACGTTAGGTAGAGTACTGCTTTTGTTTCAACGCACCCACCCACTTTTGGCACTACTGCACCATGTGAATGATGAGGCGTAGAGTCTGAGGTAAGACAGATAAGTCTGTCAATGAAGTTACATGCACTTACCGGATGATATGGCTCGGATGCTTGCTATACGGTACTATCCAGTCTGCATGGAAGTGGTCTATTAGTAAAAGTAAGACTGATTCGAAAGAAAGCTAAGAATATTCTAATATATAACACATAAATCTTTGTATACAGATCGATACTCTAAATATATCAGGTTAAAGTCATCTCGAAATGAATTAATTTGAATATCCTTTTTTTACTATTAACATCCTTCGGACTATTTTCAGAAAAAGCTGCCAGCATTATGAAAAGATGGACAACTATCATAGGAAACGCAGTTTGTGAAACCAGTCTTTGCAGATTTTAAGACGTAAGTCATCGTAGTGTTTCAGATCACAACTATCCTTGTACTTCCATCAGTCTATTCAGTTACTTTGAAACAATAAAACAAGGTTCAGACAAGGTTGTAACGAATAATAAAAGAAAAAATTCCATCTAGTTTCTAATTTTGGCATGAAATTAACTATAAGATATTGTACATTGACTGTTCCCTCGATTTTCTGGTTGTGCATTTGTTCATTATAGATTGAGTAATGGCTTAAGTTACTGAAACTCAGGAAGGCAGCTGGAACGGATAGAATTTCGCCTGAAAAACACTGTAAACCAACACACAGACCTCAGCAGATAAACCCGCAGAAGTTTTGGGAGGAAGGAAAAGTATCTATTGATTGGAATAAAAGGCTATCATTACCTAAGCATGGCGAATTAAGCCTTTAAACGAACACGTAGGGAAACATGCTCTTGTTCACACCAAGCAAAAGATCAAGTCGTATCATCCTGGAAAGAGTAAATGATGGTCTGGATGCGAAAATCCAACCAAAACAAGTTGGATTCAAGGAAAGCTAGTTGTCTGCTGATCAAAGTGCAACTCTGTGCATCATCATCAAACACAGCATAGAATGACAATCAAATTTCTATACCGACTTCATCCACTTTGGAGATGCTTTCGACAGCTCTGACGGCTAAGTTACCTGGAAACTACTTCAGCAATATGGAGTGGAGTATCCTGAATCTTTATCAATCCCATTCAACATGCCACATGTCAGATGATCCACAGCGGAAGACTCAGCGAGGCGTTTGAAGTGAAGATAGGAGTAAAACAGCGCTGCCTATTTTTATGGATGAAATTCCTAGTTGTGGTAGACTGGATTATTCATCAGACTATGGCGATCGGGAAGACAAGAATACGCTGGGCTGATAAGAAGACTATAGAAGATCTGGTCTTCTCAGATGATTCATGTCTCAAACCACACAAACTCGAAGACTTATAGGCAGAAACCAACAAGGTGTTAGAAGAGGTATGTAGCGGAGACAAGACTCTAAGCGAACATAGAGAAGACAGAGGTGATGAAGATAACCAGCCAACAACAACAAGCACCAACACTACTAGTGGAAGAAATTTGAAAGGGGTCACAATTTCTACCTATCTAGAAAGAATTCTTTCAACTACAGGAGCCACGGACGAGGATATCAAAGCTAACATTGGTCGAAGATGCAAGGCAACAGTCCAATGACGACGGGAAGGAAATCGTGTCAGAAGGAGATGAGAGCTTATAGGCAACTGTGAAACCAACTGATAAGTACTGCACAAATCAAGATGAAATGGGTATGTGCTGTTGACGGTCTGTGTTCCACTCAGAGCCGATGTGATTAATAATAATATAACAGTAATGACCTAAGTTGAATGACTGGAACTTAAGTCACAGAAGAGTTTAAATAAGTAGACCTTGAATTATAGTCCCATTACTTTGTCGAGGCTAATCAGTGACTCAGAAGTCATTATTTCCAATTCTGATATGACTAAGGATTTCATTTGAATTTCAGTCATCACATTATTTCTCCAAACTCAAAATATCAACTGAATACACCACAGTCATGATAAATAGTTACTCAATAGGACATCAACTCTTAGAGTTGTATGTCTAGGTCATTTGGTATAGCTCCTTACAGTAAATGTTAACTTGGCATGAACGGTGACTATTTCAACGGCTCTACATACTATACATTGACAAATTCAGCTTTGAGATTCTATGCATACAAGGACAACTATACACCATCATAACATTACTGACTATAATAATATCAAAGGAATAACTCACCTTGTCTCTCTAATTAAAGATTCCCTTTGTTCCTCCAACTCACATCGTTCTGATTTCACAATAACACTTAACAATTGGTCTTCCAATCCCTTCATTGTTACAGTATAATTAATAACCGTGGCTTTACTAAATACATCTGGACCATATTGAGGATT
Organism: Trichobilharzia szidati; assembly: GCA_944472155.2. NCBI lineage: Eukaryota > Metazoa > Platyhelminthes > Trematoda > Strigeidida > Schistosomatidae > Trichobilharzia > Trichobilharzia szidati. The sequence continues at coordinate 51,232,525 of OX235274.1, forward strand.
AGATAATTTTGTATTAAGGTAAAGTCGGAAATTAGGATCATAGTCAACTTCTTTGTCACCCAAAACAACATAAGCTCGATTCTGTTAAAGGTAAATGGAAAAGGTTAAAAGCAACACAGATGGAAATTCATTTCAACATTCTTATGTGGAATGAATACATATTTCTATTTTTATTTACGTAGTATTGTTATGTATGAATTTTTTTTCCTTCACGTTCCCAGTGGAACATAGGGCTTCAAGTTAGAGGCTTGAAGTTTCTGTAGCAGTGGTGTTTATTTTTACGAGATGGGGCTGCTGGCCTCATGCCTAACCTTTCCTCTTTCCCAGCGTCATTACTGGCTTAGCGAGGTAAAGGAGTGCATCGGTAGGGGACTGAAGCCCGGACCATGTACGTGGTCGGTGAGCGTCCTAACCGCTTTGCCACCAACGCCACTATGAGCCCACAGAACAGGTGGGCATAATGAAGTATAGTAATATAGTCTGATAAAAGTTGTCTGTAGAGGGCTATCAGATTGCTTAAAGCTGACTTTCGGCGCATCTCGACGAGGAGGGTTGAAATGGTTCACAGTTGTGACAATGCATTTAATGATACCCATCTAACTTTTCTCTCTCTCTCTCGCCGTCTATTGTAGCATAAATACACTTCAGTCTTAAATATTCACATGCTATGAATTAAAAGTCAACGTGCACTAGGAAAACTAGTTTCATGTTCTTAGAGTTATAATAATTATTAAAATGGCTAATTATTTGATTGTTTTATTTTAATTCGCCTGAGTCCTCAGTGAAACGTAGGGCCTCAGCAGCACATCCTTATCTCGCTCTATTCAATGTCGTTCTCTTTGGCTGCATCTAGTTGACAATGTTCATCAGCGGAGTATCATTCCGTCTTATACTTCTACTCCAATACACTTTCTCATGTAATTTTCACTTGCCTTTACTGTCTATTTGTATTCTGACTGTCAAGGATTAATAACTGTTGCACCTGATTAAGAAATTATCGAAAAAGACTATTCGCTCTGAGAAAGATATCACTGCTGGAAATAATCCTGTTTGGAATTCTATCAAGGTCGCATCCAGAGTTAAATATGTCATATGCTTACTTACTTATTTGATATACCTAATAATTTTTAAAAGCGTTATACATATTACTTATTAGTCCACTTCAGTACTCTGTTTGTTAATTTATTTTTTTGTTTTCCAGACACTTCTGGTAGGACGTATAAAAAACAAATTTAACATACTCATTTATATGTGATGCTTAGCTCCACCAGTACCGACTATAGTTGGTTTAATTCCATCTTGACTCCTGAAGGCTTTAGTGACCTCACTAATTAAGTCTAAACCATTAGATAGCATATTAATCATCCTATGTAACAGTGACCACTGAAAGCTAAGAAACAATGAGTAGCCATTTCGTTCTATTTGAAGCTCGTCAGAAGTGTACGCCAACAGTCTCTACGGGACCGAGGCCAAGAGATTTTATGTTATGCATTGCAGACATCACAATCCACACACTGTACTGAAATCCATTTATGGTAAAGTTAAATAATCATAGCCGAAATCAAGGTTTGTAGAAAGTTGACCTTGAATAGGCAATCAGATATAGAGAACGCTACGAAATCCTGTCTGCTTTTATGGATTTTGTGAGGACAGATACATTATTCTACTTATTCCCAAGCTATTGTTTTCTGTAAATTCACACTGTCAGGTAGGTTTAGTAGTTTCAGAGTTGAGGTTAGGATTAGGGTTCAGGGTTAATGGTAGGTTTAGAGGTTCGGTAAGGTTGAAGAACAGTGTCAGGAATATCAATGGATCCAAAGTTTCTGATGCAGTTGTGTTCTCTGATCTGGATAGTTTATTTGCTTTCATTGTCCTACTAGGCAACATTTTCAGAGCATACTTCAATTTGAAGCGAGATTTTAAACTTCTCCACAAGTTTATTAGTCATCTTTGCTGGGAGACCTTCAACGTGATTGGTTGTTTTTGTCTGTTTTCACACCCTCTAGTCTACTTGTATTGGTACTGATTGTTTCCTTGACTTGAAGTTTGACATTTTGTGTGTGAGGTTTTCATTTTATGGATTGGTAAATTCTGTATGTGTCCATGGTAGTTGTAAAGGTTCGGTTCGGACCTAGTTTGGTATGTTCCCTTAGCTTCCGTTTTTTTCTTCCGTTCGTATTTTGATCTTTTTTCGTTCGCTGTGTGTGATTCTTACTCTCTCTGTCTTCATTCGCTTCACCCCAATTTTTCAGTTATAAAAACAGTTATTTTAAGTTTGTTTCCATGCTTTTCCTGCTCACATTTATGACTCACTGGAATGCCAAGCTTCTAAAAATCCTCTGGGATTCTTGGTGCTTCCTCTTTCCAATATTCAAACTTTGTCCCAGTCGGAGAGATATTCGTAGTTGTCTGTATGAAGTGATACGAGGGAGGGTATATCATGTCTTTTGACGACTAGTTTGTGTTCATGGATGAGAAGACGAAGAGGGCGTCCACTTTGGTCAGTATAGTGTTTTTCGCAGTCGTTGCAGTTTATCACGAAGATGATATTGGTTTTATCTTCTTTCGCTGTTGGGTCTTGTGTCTGACAAAGAGCGGATTGAAGTAATTTTGTTGCTTTGCATGCAACATCAATCTTTAAAGTATTTAGTCTAGATCACAAAGTACCATGATCTACAGTCACATTGATGAACACATCTGTCGCGCGTGGTGTGATTTCTCTGCGGATTATCCTTAGAGTAACTGAGAGACATTATTACGACACACAAGAGACAATTATTCAGAATAATATCATGTCTGTAATGTTGTTTAGCACATTTTTCTAACGATTACGAGACTTTTTTACATGTGAATTCTAACTGGTTGTTTAAGGTCAGAGTGGCTTTGGCTACGGTAATTTGACTTCATCCTACTTATAAAAACGTACCGTGATAAACTAATAAGCATTCACACTTACTTGATCACCTTTAATATTCTTCTCCAATACATTACTAATCACTGGATCAATATATTCATCGACATCTTTGAATAAAAATGGAATTCCATAGCGTATAGCTAATTCAAGTTGTTTCAGAAAATCAGGATCATTGAAGGTAGCAATTTTCAAGTTATTCGCTTCTTCTTTATGACATATCCAATTAAGTGCTTGTTCTTGTGGATCAATACACAAGGGGAATCGAGACGATTGTACAGTTAATATACCATTTTGTACACTCAATTCATCTGGTGGCAGACCTTCTGAATTCCATTTTGATACTTCTACATCATTGGTTAAAATATCCTCCAGACGAAAGTGTTCACTCAGTGGGATGCCTTTATCACACAGCCATGTCTTCCAATCATCATAGATCATACGTGTACGGAATTCTGATGAAAATGCTCCAACATAACTTAGAAATGCTGCACTGATTAAACAATCACCTAACAGTTTAACTCGTTTCACTTTTAACACTTCTAAATCTTTAAGCCAACGTATTTCTTCTGAGCTTAAACCAGTGATAAGTTTATCTGCAGCAATTAATCGACGCTCCATAATATCTGTTTCTTCTTGTAGTTTAAGTCGTTCACTCATTGCCTCTTCATACCGACGATTAAGACTGATTAATTCAGATTCTAAATTTGATAATTCTGTGTTAATACGATTCAAATCTCTCTTAGCCTGTAATGTAAAAAAATGAAATATGCATTTTAAGAAAATAAGCAATCAGTTAAGGGTTCGGTTCATTTGTTCAATTCTCAATTGTGCTGAACAAAACAAAGGCAATGATATTAGGGTTTGCAAGCATTCTGAAGTGTTGGTTTACAGGAGTTCAGTTGATTTTAATTTTTAATCACGAATAAACTTCACTTAGAAAGCCACTGAAACCCAGAGATTACTAGACACCTGTTTCGCACCAGTTTGAGTTTCATCAGCACACATTCATGACCCCATCCAAGACCTTCATACTGCAAACCGAACTTTTATACCACCGAGCCAATGCGATGGAATCCAATAGTCTAGCACTTCTAATTTCTGCCGATTTGCAATATATGGTGCAACCACCAGCTAGTATCATTGGAGAGTGATTGTCCCCGCATCCAACTTGGTGGACCCTGCTGGTCATAACTTTCAAACAGAACTTCCGGTAACTCCATCCTGTAGTCAGTCACTGACGAGCGCTAGATTAATTTTCAAGTGTTGGTTTGCGGGGATCCATCTTGTGATCTATCAAGTCTCTTCAAATCAAAACTTGAAAAAGGATGATGTATGACAAGATAGTCAGTTCCACAGGATTATATAAAATAGTGAATATGAGGCGTTAATCTCTCGTTTTATGAAAATAAATCGAGCACTTCGGTCCAGTCAATCGACGGGAAAATCTCAAATTAAATTAAATTAATATGACCCGTCGCACAAGAGGTGGCTCTCGTGGCCTAAGTGGTCTAGTGGATAACGCTTTGGCGTTTGAAACTAAGGGCATTGGGTCCGAGCCTCGGTAGGAACATCATCAATCACTGCGGAATGCAGGTACATCCAGAGGATGAGTCCCAAATAGGACGAAATGTGCATCCTGGATTCCACTGCTAGTCACCATTCACAACTTAAATCGAATAGTAGCTTGAGAATATAAAATGTGAGGTAAAAGGCGAATCCGGAACAATAAAAATGTACAACTATTTCACATTCCATCCACTGTATTCCGTTTGAATTCTAAATTCATAATCAGTACCCTGTTTGAAAATATGGTAACCTGAACTGCCATCTCTTTTGTTTACAGATTTCCACCAATAAATTTAAGATGTCCCCTAAAGGGTTTCAAGTGTTCAATAAATCCTATCGTTAGAGTAGATCTTCAAAACTTTGAAGTAAAAGGAGTGAATTAAAATGTTTTCTCACTACTTGAAGATAGACAAGTCATTAGATTTGATGGGATTCCCGACAGTGTTCGAATTTGTACAGATGATTTTTTTTGACAAGTCGTCATTTCTGTTTATAATTAGACCTAACAGTTGCTGGATGAGTTTAGTTTTCTATAAATTGAGCAAAATTAATGATGAAACAATAAAATTTTCCTTTATATGTCTTCTATACCAAAGAACCTCAAAGACCACATCTTCCAGACATTCATTCATAGAGATTTTCATGAAAACATTCACTAAAACAAGATCTTCTACCTTTAATTATATGTGGATTAGTTGATGACGAATATAAACGCTATCATAGAGGCTGACAAAAAAGTCACTTCCCAGAAAACGATGAAAGAATCACTGAAACTCTGAGACCACTTGAAAGCTGACTGATTTTAATTTGAGACCCTCAGTAGTGTGCCCTGTCAACTCAAAGACGGTTCAGACTTGGTAGTGTCAAATTATGATGCTCGTAATTTAACATTCACTCAGTAATTCATGATTTTCAGTTCAAGTCGACTAGTCATACAAAGTCACCATTTATCATGATCACACGTTTGAATCCTTCATCACACTCAAACTGGTTAAGCCTACACATCAGGTTTTCTTAACAAAATGTGAAGAAATTTATTTTGAGGGTAGACCCTCACGACCATCGAACTAATCTTCAGTTTCCAAGCCAGTAGACAGACAACTGTCTGGTGCATATCAGCCCTTGGAGGTTGTCAAATTGTTTCTAGGTTGTGAGAAAATTCACCTTGATATCGGTTACTAGTTTTCCTAACTTGTGCATAATCATCACTGTACTGCTTTGAAAGCTGACTCGTCTTGATGAGAAAAAAACAAAACAAATAAAACAACGAAGTCAAGCGACAAACTTCTCTGAATCACACAATAACAGTAGGTGATTTTATGCTTCTGTATGCTTTAAATCATTCTGTATTCAGTTCCTCGATTCAAGGTTCAAGCATGAGGTGTGAAGCTTCAGTAGCGCTGGTGTTGTTTTTAGAGGGTTAAGTTGCTAGCGTCATACCCGGCCTCCCTTCTTTACAGGGCATTCTGACAGCTAAACGAGGTTAAGGAGAACATTCTATTGAACGTATAATTCAATTCACTAAAATACTTTTCCACTTGATAATGAAAGAAAAGTGGTAAAACTAACCTGCATAAAGTTCTTCTCCAGTTTAGCAACTTTATCCCTTTTAGGCTTAATATCTCGTGCAACTTCATTGTAGCCAAGTACAGCAACAACAAATTTCAGTAAACCTGTACCAGCTTTACTAACACTTTTCATCTCATCCATTGTAACTTTTGATTTATCCAAATAATCTAAACAATTAGAAGTTGAAACAAATAGAAAAAGAACTCTAAGAGATAGCAGCCACAAGATATCTTTCACGGTGTATAAATTTTGATTTAGAAAGGTGTGAGACACGTCTGTTGTTGATGTAAGAATGGCAACTGATAGAGATGCTTAGCAGAAAGATCACATTACCTAGAGTACCAGTCTACTAAATTCATATGGATTTTGTTGTATCCCCACAATGTGATGATAGGCGGATACTACGGTTCCATTCATTCACATATCAGATGGACATAACCCATGATGACTGGTTCATGCAGTTCAGAGGGTACATCTCCTGACTATTAATTCGAAGGCCACTGGCTCGAATACTGCGACGTTACGGATTTAAATTTTTACATTGAGGAGGATATCAAAGTGAGGATCGGGAAAGCAAGACAAGCTTTCATTTCTCTCATGTCTGTGTGGAGATCAGCAGCACTCAGCATGAAAAATAAGATCCGGATTTTCAACTCCAATGTGAAGTCAGTGCTACTATATGGATCAGAGACTTGGTGCCGCGTCACGAAGGCCACTTCGAACAAACTACAGACCTTCATCAACAGCTGTCTTCGCTCAATACTACTCAAGATCAGATGGCCAGAAAAGATCATCAACAGGGAGGGGTCTCTGGGAGCAAACCAATCAAGCAGGAACGAATTGTGCAACAAATAGGCAGGAAGAAATGGAGATGGATTGGCCATACTCTGAGGAAACCATCAAGTGACATCACTAGACAAGCCCTCGAGTGGAACCCGAAAGGGAAGAGGCGAGTTGGTCGTCAGTGTGAGGATAACATGGAGGAGGTCATGTGAAGAGGAGATGAAAGCATGTGGACAGACATGGAGCCAGGTGAAAACACTGGCAGAGAACTGAACGTAATGGAGACGTGTGGCTGAAGCCCTATGTTCCTTTATGAACCAAATGAAACAGTAATAATAATAATCATCGATTACGTAAAAGCATTCCTCATGCAATTTGAAAGGGTAGAAACAATTACACTGTAAGAGTTGGAGAAGTTAAACAGTATGGTTATGTAAAGCATAGTTTCTATTATAAAGAACAAGAAGAGTTAGTGAACGATTCACTAAATGAGGACAGCTAAAGGTGAGGCGAAAAAATTAATAGCACAGGATAGAAGAGGGTAAATGACCAGTTTTTCCATTTATTTAAAGATGGCTAAAGTTAATAAGGCGGATAAACAAATTTTATAAGGAATTGTTTTCACTCTTCAACTATTACCCTCTGTCTAATTCATTTTCCTTCCGTTTACCCGTGATATATTGATGGTTAGATAGTACAATGAAAACGAACGAATAGCCATTTGTCATTCATACTGTAGGTAGGTAATACCATCTGTGACAGAACCAGAATTAAGACATGACCAGTACCTACATCACACAAGTCAGCCTGCGGAGCATAGGACTTGCTATCCGAAGAATCCTCTCTTTATTGTCATGTCGAATTCGGTTCTCATCATTTCACCTTCCCCATTAGTCTCCAGTACACCTTCCTGAAGGGACCCAGCATAAAATAGTATATCATCCTTTCTCACGAATCGTGTGATTTATCTTGTGATGGAGTTACTATGTGGAATGTATCATTTCTCACGCATATTGTGATTTAGTGTGTGATCAATTCATCGTTTTTCGTCGGACTTTGGTCTTTATCGGATCATCAACCAAACAAAATAGACATATCCAACCAACAAGACCAATCCATTCTCACGCCTGTGAATCGACTTTATTATTATGGTAAAGAAAATGTATAAATATCATGTGTTGTTCTTAAAATAGCATAATACAATATCTTACAATATCGAGAAGCCGAAGCTGTGTATTCAGAAGAAATTAGTCCAACCACTACAACTACCATGGTCTTAGTTCGGTATGTTCCCTTAGCTTCCGTTTTTTCTTCTTTCGTTCTCTTTTTTTGATCTTTTTTCGTTCGCTGTGTGTGTGTGATTCTTACTCCCTCTGTCTTCATTCGCTTCACCCCATTTTTTCAGTTATAAAAAGTTAAGTTTGTTTCCATGCTTTTCCTGCTCACATTTATAATTCGTTTAAAATAACTATTTTACAATTATATCTTAATCCTATTGCAATTTTTGTGTTTCTAAGGCTCTCGTAATCTATATTCACACCTCCTAACTTCCACTTCAAGTTAAAATTATTATTTCAATTTTGTTTCCATGCTCATTTTTTACACACTTGTTATCCGTTCTAATCCTGTGTTAATTTTGTTTCTAAGCCTCTCGTAAACCAGATCTAGTTGAAAATAATTGTCACCTTTTATTCGCCGTCGTAATTATGTGTCCATGTAAAACTATGTATTTAAATGAGATTGTACAGCTTTTGAAAATGAAATCGCCGAAAAGATATCTTTACTGAACTTCGTGTTCTCTTCTTTCTAATGTCCTTATGGGTGTTTTCCACAATAGCTTACAGTCACAGGCCAGCCTTAGTCTTTTGATATTTGCGCGGTGTAGTAAATCGGAAAGTACAACGGACAAATAGACGTATGAGAGTACCAGTCGAGTTCATTACTGTTATAGTAATTAACAGGCACAGACATAACAAAGTAGAAACAGATTTATTCAGTGCAGTTATAACAATTCCGCGGCAGCGAAATTAACTGAGGGCTAACGTAAATAAATCAGACTGAATACTAGTCAAACAAATGCCTAACTCCTTCCCTCCAGCGGATTATTATTATTGTTATTTCCTTTAATTCCTAGAGGAACATGGGGCTTCAGCCGTGCGTCTCCATTGCGTTCGGTTCTCTGCTAGAGTTTTCACCTGGCTCCACGTCTGCCCACACGTCTTCATCTCCTTTTCACATGACCTCCTCCAAGTCACCCTTGCACTGACGACCAACTCGCCGCTTCCCTTTCGGGTTCCACTCGAGGGCTTGTTTAGTGATGTCACTTGATAGTTTTCTCAGAGTATGGCCAATCAATCTCTATTTCTTCCTGCTTATTTGTTGCACAATTGGTTCCTGGTCGGTTTTCTCCCAGAGATCCCTACTGCTGATCCCTCCAGCGGATGCTTTAGGTATTTTAAGTATTGTTTTAGTGGGTAGGTATCCAATCAACCTCGGATGCCATTTCCCGTTTCTCCTTTACGCCAGTAATACGTACAGTCTTACAGTCCATTTTTTTTTATTCCTTCACGTTCCCAGTGGAACATAAGGCTTCAAGTTAGAGGCCTGAAGTTTCTGTAGCAGTGTTTATTTTTACAGGATGGGGTTGCTAGCCTCATGCTCAACCTTTCCTCTTCACCAGCTTTTTTAGTTCTGGCTTGGCGAGGTAAAGGGGATCGAACCCCGGACCATATGCATGGTTGGCGAGCGTCCTAACCGCTATGCCACCGACGCACTCTTACAGTCCATAGTTCAACCATACTAACCAGGTAAGTCCTAAAATCTTTTCCTCAAATAACATCCTTTCCTATTTAATTATATTTCTCACTAGAACACATTTCAGAATAACTGAGTCTTTTTTTATTTGTATTTTGTTATCATTACCTGAAAGTCAGGTAATTAGGCACATTACATTCAGTAAGGCTGATATAGTGTAACATGTTGACAGTTGACAATCAATACCTTACAAGTCCATTAAATGAAGATTATTCTGTAGAACAGCAGTAATCCTCTCATACAATCCAAAAACATAATATTCACTTACCTCTAACAGTTGATGCTTGTTTCGCTGTAATATTATCAACATCCATTGTTTGTAAAGATTGTAAGAAATTTGTATCAGACATCATTCCTTTAGCTGTTTTCCAACTAATCTCTTTATAGCCTTTAAAAACACATATACACTCAGAGACAACTTGTACAGCTTTCGGTGGTTTAGCAAAAGATCTAATCTCAGTTACATCGGATTTATCCAAATCGTCTAGAGCTAAACGTGCTTGTTCCAATACTGGTAAGGCTTCAGCTAGGGCTGTTTCAGCTTCAGTCTTTGCAAAGTAAAAAAAACAAACAAAAACGAACAGATTTACAGTTAAATGAGCAAACTTGATATCATACAAGGTAAACAGTAAGCTAAAGTAGCTGCCACCAAGTACCTACTACTACCTAAACTTGAATAGTCAGGCGTAGTAAAGCGACGGTAAAACTGATAAATTCTTTAAGTAACTGTATTTCCCATATATGTATAGATAACTTTATTTCTTGTCAAGTACTGTAACAAAGTTCCCAAGTTGAGAATAAAAGGCAGTTCAAATATCTAGGCCAGACTAGACGATCAGATCAAGAGTGAACTATGAAGGCAGTAAATGCATAACACACATAATAAATGATTTCATTGGTTGATTAAGGTTCATTTCTTAATAGCTTTTCAACCAACTGTTACTTATGGAAAATGGATTGCCTACTGCATCATTAAAAAAGTCACTTTGTTGCAGATAGTTCTACATTTTTTAGAAGACTTTATGTTTTCATGCGAAAGATGACCAAATAATCTGTGTGTCTAACTATCTATCCTTTTAAGATAGCCATCATTCACTAGCAATATATCACTTCTAAAGTTTGGCAGGGTATATTTTCAAGACATGGTGTAATTCTTCAGTCAAATAATAGGTCATCTCAAAATACTGGTATTAATACCTTAAAAGAGTCGGTGGCACAGCGATAGAATACTCGCCGGCCACGTCCCACGTTGTCCGGAGTTGGACTGGCGACCGACACACTCCTTTATCTCGCTAAGCCAGTAATAAGACTGGTAAAGAGGGAAGGTTGGGCATGGGGCTAGTAACCCTATGCCGTAAACATAATCACCACTTCTACCAAAACTTCAAGCCTCTAGCTTGAAGCTCTATATTCCACTGGGAACGTAGAGGATTAAAGCAATACCTTAAAAAGAATCAAGCTTTGATTGGACACTATTAACTAGTGTGATGTGTCTAGTCCTTTCCTTGGTACAGACTGAATTCTATCAGTCAGATTTGCAATGTGACCATCATTCTAGGTAGCTCGCCATCATGGTGCACATTGATTTGATGATATATTAGATAGTTGGAGGCAATCAGCAGGAAGCCTTGCTTGACCTAGGTTTCGTTCTAGTTGGCCTCGTGCCGATTGCCTCCAACCATCCAATATCATCAAAGAATCAAGCGTTTCGCTTCACTAACTTTCCTGCTGATTATCATCCGATATTCCTTGAAATAGATGACAGGAGAAATTAGTAAAATAGGGGATGAATAAACCATTTTAATGGATAAGAGTCTTGTAGGTTAGTCTAAAGAGATCACACCACTTAGCTGCTTTAGTTATCCCCTATCGTTCGTATCAGTGGTGACTGCACCACATCACGAATATGATAAAAATTCGTAATGATTCATTTTTGACCTCACTATAGACTATATTAATTTCCACTTCATTTAATTTCAGTAAATATTGCTTTAAATGTGAAACATCCAAGTAATGAAATTTCAATGGCTGCCTTGTATTCCCTGTGATAAAAAAACAATGACCCGTTTTGTAGTATACTGGATGAAAGTTGTCAAAATAATATTGTCCTTTCCTTCACCAAGTAGTGTTCGTATAAATTAATCATGGGCGAAAAGTAGTGTTCAAATCACCATACGGCAAATAATAATGATAATAATTTAATGAAATAAAGCTTCTAGTTTGAGGAAAGACTAAGAAGTCTTAGAAACCTGGTACTCAGATCAACTGGTCAAGTATTAGGTTGGCGAGAGGATTAGTTACAATACAAGGACAATGGAAGCTTCGGAACTAAACCATTCAGCTTGGAAAATAAAGCTACACTGAAAGTTGCAGTAAATTAGCAAAAATATGCCCCAACACAATGTACAAGTGTTACTTTTACAGTACTCTAGGCACGCCTTAATCAAATAACTGAATCATGTTTTAAACCTGTCGTTTACTTGCATTACCACATTATTATTATTTTATGCAGCTAATATCATAATAATTGAGAATGTGAGCCCAGTATATCTATCTAAGCCGTTTGAACATGTGAAAAATGATGTCACATCCCACTGCATTTACCATTTTGAATGTACGTGTGGACACACATACATAGGGAGGACTCATCGATCTATGCAAGTAAGGGCTGACTTCAGAGCATATTCCTAAATGGCTTCAGAAGCTAAATGAATCCTAAGAACCCATTAATGGTGAGAACAGGAGACCTAACTCCTCTATTGTGAAACATATTATAGAGACAGGAGATAAAATTGACGTTAACAGATCTTTTAAACCTATCGATAAAACGTGTTTGGGCGTATCCTAAAGTTTGTGGAAGCCCTAGCCGGCAATTAGAAAGTTTAAACCACCTTTATGCGTTCATCACAAACAATTCGTCATCACACTAAACCACCATCCCTGGTAAACTATTTTTTGATACCAGTCAGGGCAGATGTACTGTTGTAACAAGAGAAGACAAGGGCCAGGCAACAGATCGTTTATTAAGGAAATCAACACATTTAAATATTTTCATGTACATTATTATAAATTATTTAAGCAAACAAACACACTCCTCTGATTGGTTGTTTCTCAATGAAAGTTAATCTTTCATCTCTTTGTGGCTGTTTCTTGAATGTCAGATCATCTATATGCTAACTATATCCGCCTACTCAAAGTCTTTGTTCTCATTTTTCTCACGATCAATATTGGGGACATAAACATTGACGTAAATTACTGTCTACCAAATTTGGCTAACAGCCAGCTCTCACCACACTATTACCTCTCTTATTTGGTTTAGTGATCTTCTTTGTTATTTTGACCTTCAATATGTCTTCTTAAGTTGACCTAAGTCTATTTTCTCGCCTCTTAACTCTGTATTAATTTCATATGCATTCCTATGATAAGTCCGTGTGTGATCAGGTTGTTCGAAATGTATTGTGCAAATACATTACACACACGATTCAGACAAATTACGTCTTCTTATTACTTTATCTAAATTCCTGAAGGGAACTAATTGTTCTGAAAATTCTTATGATTATTAATGCACTAAACTCAAGTTTCAAAAAGACAATGTATACACACAAAAAAAACAATCACCTTTTCTTGTTGAATTTCAACTGATTGTACTTGAATTTCTTTACTTTTTGTAACAGCTAATTCTTTCTTCTCTGTAGCCAATTGACTACTAGTTGTAATTTCTTGTAACAGATTCTCGCAAGCTTGTGTCTTTTCAGTTACAGCAACGCGTTGTACAGCTAGTTTTGCATTCAATTCTTCCAACTGGATAGAAGCTTCAGCTAATTTTTGTAGACCACTTTTTAAACGATTAATTTGTTTTTCATTATCGCTGTCTTTTTCTGAAAGTAATCTATAAACGTAGAAAAAAGCAAGAAAATATGTACGTACTAAAAGCGGATCTCTTCTAAGAGAAATGTCAGTTTTATTGGTAGTGTATCCTTCTACAGATTTATTTATTTTTTTGAAGTTCTCATCCTCATCGAAGTCATTAGGTTTCAAACACAATTTGTCGTGAATCCAGATTCATGTTCCCTTTAGTAGATTAGATCGTAAAGTCCCATAGATTGTGGTAGTTAAAACACGCTACCACTGACCTTCTTGAAACTAAATGTCGATCGAATTAGACCAAAGTATCGCACCAAACAATGAAGTCATTGACTATTGAGTGAGAACATTTGTACCACAAGCTAAAAATGCTGACCAATCAGATCACTCCAATATATTCGAATAGTTAGTATGCAGGGAGGTATAACATTGTAAATACAATGTAGTTATCCACTTATCCAATATGAGGGATTTCAAATTACTACTCAAGCAGAAGGAGAAAACAAAATGAAATGAAGTAAATAACATTGTGATGGTGTGATAGAGACAATGTGTTCCAAAGGAATATGATTCTCACATATTCTCACAGTTCAATACGGGCATTAGCAACAGAATACTATGTACATTTGAACATTTTTATTTCATGTCGTTTAACGTAAACCAAAATCACACGCTCAGTTATTGGTTAACGAATTTAATCTGTAGATATATAAACAGCGGTTTGATGAATGAAAAATATACTTTGGCTTCTGTGTCTTGCCTTCTGTTATTGCAGCAAATTCTTAAAAGAAGGTTTAACGGACAGGAACAAAACACAGAAATGTGCTTGTCTGTTTGATTAACTTCTGAATAAGTAGAAGGAGATTCGAACCTGTGTCACGCAGTGATGCAGTCAGAGACGTTACCACTGAGCTATTCGGGCTCGCGATTGACCTCCAATTGGAGGCAATCAGCAGGAAGCCTATCTAATATAATCAAAACTCATGCATATGTCAGGTATGCAAAGAAATTTAACCACCTCTATTATTATTATTCCTTTGGGTTCCGAGTGTAAGTTAAGGCTTCCACAGATCATCTCCATATCCTCTTCTTTTCTGCAGTCCTCTCTACCTGGCCGCATGACTGTCCATAAGATTTCACTTTCTCCTTACATGATCTCCACCATTTAACTATCGAACGCACAACTTGTCATTCCTCACTCAGGATTCACTTGAGCGATGGTCCAGTGTACGATGTTACCCGACGGTCTCTTCAACGTGAGTTTAATCGATCTCCATTGGTTGGTTCCCAGAGTTTCTTGCTGCTAACTCTTTCTGTCCTTCCGATTTTAAATATGGGGTCAGAGAAGGCAGGTGTTGATAAAAGCCTGCAGTAACTGTTCGTGACGCATATGTCAAGTTTCCGACGCATACAAAAGAAATGATTTAACATTGGTGTTGAAAATGCGGATTTTGTTGTTTATGCTGAGTGTAGAAGATTTCCATACTGAATTTAAGGTTTTAACATCATTAGTGCTTTTGTTTTTAGTTGGAAGGATACTGCCTAAATAAGTCAAGGAAATGACCTCTTTCACATTCCTTCCTTTGATAGTGACCCGTGATTGTAGTAGTTGGTTTTCTCTATCTTCATCAACTTTATCTTCTTTATGTTAACTTGAAGACCTATCTTTGTTGCTTCTTTTAATCGCCTTTCGAAATGCAAATTCACCCTTTTAGAATTTATTGAATACAGCTACTGTGAATACAATTTCTACAACGACAATACCTAGTACTGTTAATACTACTGTCCCTAATCATCATCATAATGATGATGAGAACACATCTGGTGCACTGTGTAATGCTATCAGTCGTGTACCAGATGATACTATGTTCAAATGTACGAAGGGTCAGGAGAATCGACCAACAAGTAAACAATTTGGTGTGCACTCCAGTTTACCAGATCATTTAAAAATGATAATCAATAAAGCCTGTGAAGCATGCTGTGATGAGAATACGGAGATTATTCTTCCCCCCCCCCCCCAGATATTAGTAGTAGATTATTTCGTACACGTTTGAACAATCAAGTCATTAATGCTACTACTATGGTGAGAGCCAGCTGCAAACCAAAATTATCGACAACAATTTACGTCAATTTGTAAAAAATTATATTTGTAAAATCTCAGCGAGATTGAAATGAGTAATTCAAACGTTTCGTTCGGAAATCTGGTCCGAACTTCTTCAGAGAAATTAATCGAAATTAACATAACAGAGGTTTATATATAAAAGGAACATCACTTGTCTTTAAAAACTTTGTCCAATCATGAGTCATTCAACAAGTATCAACAAGTATAATAAACAACATTTTATGAGCTGTGATCAACATTTGACCTCGGACTTACAAATATTGGTCTACCTTTGTTAAACACTTTAAACATTGTGTATGTGTGTTTGGATAAACAGTTGTAAAACATTTGCTAACGTGTCCATAAGAAGATATGGACAGTCAAGAATTTTGACCAGGTATTAATAATTAGTGATACATATCCATTTTTTATTTATTAATAAGGATCTCCTATGCATCAGTTAACATCACGAACTGTTAGTATCTAGAATTTTATAATTAGACGCATTTTCAAAATTATGGTGTTTAGGATTAGAGTTTAGTAGAGGCACCCTGTCGGACTTATTGCATTGTCTTCTTTCTGAAGATTGAGCTGCTTTATTCGAACTACTGGAGTTGTCAGGTGACTCGACAGCTACGGATTTAGGATATGCATTCTGTTGCAGACAACGGAGGGTGACAACACGATGATTGTGCCAATTAAATAGTTTCTCTGTTAATTTAATTCGATTGCAAAATAATTCAAATGAACTGTCGTCAAGATTTGACAGAATAGTTCTAAAATATTTGGGCTCCGAGTGAGAAATAGACATTTGTCCGTTGAGTGTGATCAGATTGTTCGAAATGTGTTGCGCAAATACATTACACACACGATTCAGACAGACAAAATACGTCTTTTTATTGCTTTGTCTGAATTTTATGAAAAGTTTGAGAATTCCACCCTGTATCCTAAGTGCTGTTTTGGAATAAAGCAAATTATTACTATATATTTGCTGAACAGCAATCTGTTGGTTCATTCGTTTCCAGAGTTCCTTTTTTGTTTGCCTATACCTTCTATTTGACCATCTGACCTTTAGTACTGAGATAGAAAAAAGTAGTTGTTGATATAAGTTTTGAGGAGCCTGTTCAGAATGTAATATTGAGACCCTACGTTGTAGGATTCTGGTTGATGAGTCCCTCAAGGTTAAGCTTCGTTATTGTTTTTTCTCATGATCATGATTCGGAATGTAACATTGACGTAAATTCAAATGAACTGTCGTCAAGATTTGACAGAATAGTTCTTAAATATTTGGGCGCCGAGTGAGAAGTAGACATTTGTAAAATAGTTCGGACCATATTGCCGAACGAAACGTTGGAATTACTCATTTCAATCTCGCAGAGATTTTACAAATATAATTTTTTAGAAAAGTCTACTTCTCACTCGGCGCCCAAATATTTAAGAACTATTCTGTCAAATCTTGACGGCAGTTCATTTGAATTTACGTCAATGTTACATTCCGAATCATGATCATGAGAAGAAACAATAACGAAGCTTAACCTTGAGGGACTCATCAACCAATCACAGCAGACTGCGTGGGTGAATACGATTCGCAGATATATGGCTTAACTTTCTAAGAAACGGTCACAAGCAGTACAGAATAGCCTTCATCAGGAAAACAACCATTCAGAAGACTTTGCTTCTCTGCTAGCAATAACGCTAACAATAATGCACATAAAAATCCATAAATATCTCTTGATTTTCTCAATAAACGATCTGTTGCCTGACTTTTGTCTTCTGTCGTTACACTACTACTTGTCCTATTACACCGGTTGTTTCCATTTGTCAGTCAAATAGTGATTTACTATCAACACGGTTGTCATCTTGAATAACTACTAGTCCATATTTTGTCTTGGGCGATGAACACTTAGTTCAAAGTGATCGAATGGTTCATAAAGCCATTGGAAGATCTTTCAGACAGAAACAACAACCCTGCTTACAACTATGAATCAAACTGAAGTCGAGACCTTTAGCAAGACAAAAAGAGAATATTTATACACTACATAGAAAATATTCATTCAGACATCTATAAAACACAAAATAATATATAGAATATTCTAGAATAGTAGTCAATAACATCATTAGTGGTTTTTTAAATAATATCGATTTGTAAAGTTAGATCAATGGAATTACAGTTCATTGAAGATGCTTAAATTATAATAATAATAATAATAATAATAATAAATAATAATAATAATAATAATAATAATAATAATAATAAAGACATAATAGCAAATAGAATATCAACTAAAATTAAGGAAATTTCTACACAAAATTGAGGATCATTCAAACCTAGATGGCCAAGGTAAGGACAATGTCTGAACTAGCTTCTTTTGGACACATAAATTAGGCTTCTTAATATGGATCCCAACAGCCTCAGCAATATTTAGTAGTCGAACTCTCAAGTTGAAGTTAAGATTTGTTCGTATGCGGTAAATGACTTTGAAAACCTCATTGACATCAATCTTGTGTTCTGTATCCACAAGATGAGATAGAATAGCACTATGGATAGATTTTGTTTGTCCTTTACTTAACCTGTATGCAGGGTGATGTTCAGAAATCCGACGAGAAACACGCTTAATTGTACGGCCTATGTAACTGGCTCCACAGGAGCGGTTAAATTGGTAGATACACATGGAAGAGGCGAAATTAAGCAGTTTATCTTTTACTCCCGAACGCGAAATAGGGGGGGGTGTGGTTTTGAAGACACAGCGTAATTCAACAGCAGGAATTACTCTTTTTACCGCATTTCTAAGGTGTTGTGTTAGTATCTCACTGATGTTGTCCGCGAGGAACTGAATTTGTAGGAATAAGGCCTTTATATCGTTATTATCGAAAAGTGTCAATTACACTAAGGAAAGTATAAAACTACTCAAGTGAATTTAAGAATTTCGCAAAGGATAACTTTGTCAACTGTCAGTACGTCAACTACCACAAGTGCTTATCATAAAAAACCGATGTAAGAGCATACATGTTATCCAATCCCATGGGAGCAAAACGTTATCTATAATTCACACAAATTTTTCGCTTGAAGTGAAAATCCACTGATATACGACACAAAGTATCTATTTATTCGTTAGATGGTTGGAGGAAATCGGTAGGGAGCCTTGGACTTAGGTTTTGTGCTTGTTAACACTCGTCATCAAGTCATGTCTGTAATCTTTAAGTAGGTCAGGGGTAGTCAGATTGTCAGAACATAAGAATTTAGCTAAGGTAAGAATGGTTGACCCCGAGAAGATAATTAATTAGAAAAAAGCTCAGCAATTGCAATGCATGCATTAACACACAACCACACAATAGGGTGGGAGAGGGTTTAAATCCTAAGAAGTAATATAGGTAGGTGGAGGAAGAGGTTGATTACTGAATCTTTGTTCATAGAATCTACACCCAACACATGCAATAGGAATGATTCATCACTCATACCTGAAATATGGAAAATACTACTACCAATCAAATCAAGTGAAAAACAATAGAACTATATAAATGAATTTAGGAAGTCGTGTGATTACCTTGATATGATTATGAGCGATAAATTGTGCTCGAAACGTCACCAGTAAACATTACTGTATAACACTGTGAGACTTTATCAAAACAAATTTACCCATAATGGAATTACATGCAGTAAATTATTGGAGAAGAAAGAAAACAAAGCTCCATTAAGTTAGAAAACGTGCTGACATCATTTAACAGTCCACTGAAAACCAAGGCGAGGTAGTGGACAGCTATTTCGTTCTACTTTGTGACTCTTCATTAGTACGCATACATGGTCCCAAAGAAAATCAAACCTGCGATTCACAGCTTACATGGGGAGCTATATGGTCAGGTAGATGAAGAGTTCCTCACTGGGATGAAACATCTGTTTAGCACACCCTGGTTTCCACTGCTGAGCTAAGTCCCAACCAATAGCTGCTACCTTGACGTGGTGGTCGGGCTTGCACATCACAATGACCCAACAAGCTGCACTGGCTGGAACTAATGTTCCTGCAGGTCATACCATGCCAGGAAAGTTGTTAGGATAGCGATTAGACTAAAAGCAATTACCGGCATTGTGTAAGTTGTTTATACTATGTTGGAGGTCTGTGGACAAATTCTTACTGTCAGAGAACAGGGATGTAACAGCAGTAAAGTGTTTCCCTTTGATGACCAGCATGCCAGTTATGCTGTGTCTCCACTCTGGAGAGAGGGGGTTAGAAAAGGTCTACCCCAAAAATTGTTTATTCCAACTTGCCCTACTGTGGTCCCTAGTCGGTGGTAAGTTACCAATGCGGAACCAAACCAGAAAGCCAGTTCAGACAGGCCATGTGTGACCGACCTCAAGCAGTTGTCCCCTGGGCTCTGCGGTCACGCAACTCTACTAATTCTCTTTCTGTTTCAGGAACCCCAAGAAAAAACCAACAACTTCCACGGTGTGGGCAGCCCACACACTTCCGAAAGCACACGAAGCTGCGCTACATGATTTCATTTCGCGATGTAGCTAGAAATCAATCAAATCCCTACAAACCAATACTTGAAAACTCAATTAATTTACAACAATTAACAAACCTTTTATATGTATTAATAAAATCTAAATAATGCTTTGGAGTAACATGATTCACTCGTCTAAGCATTTGAGCAAATTCTTCTGTATACTTGTGTACACTTTGATGTGTAGCGACAAAGTGATCAATTACAGCGCTACGATGCTGTTGAGGTACAAGTGTAAATTGTTCCGGGATAAGAACATTGACAACAGCATAAAGTGCTTGTTCAGGCCATGGAAAGAACCAGTCAATAGTGGTATTGTTAACAACACCAGGGAAATTACGACAACGTGTTCTTAATGTATCACCAACCTAGAATAAATTGAATAGTACAGGGAATTATCAACTCTCAATACATCAATACACTGAAAATGGTTACAATTAGTAATTTTCAAAGGCTTTTTGATAGTACAAAAAAGTACCATTGTAGAAATATTCATTTACAAGCAAAGAAAAATATAGATACGCAAAATTGTAGACTAATGAAAATTATTCCTTCCAGTTTCCATTAAACTGGTCTTGAGGTTTTTCGATGTAATACTACTGAAAGAAAAAGTAGCTCTAAGTCAGCAATGATAAGGCTAGTACCGTCATCTCGAAAAGGCAGGCAGGAACATAAAGTCACTTTTCTGACATACATTATGAATTATGCTACTTTAAGATATTAAACTTGTGAAATGAAAATATTTGAAAGGTGGTGTTCATTGACGAAACATTTGTCCTTTTAGATTTCATTTCGTTTACATTCTCCCCCTTTGGGCATATCATTTTGATGTGTGGAAATTTCGTCTAATGGACCTCTGTTTAGGGTTCTACAGTGATCAGGATGAAAGCACAACGAGAGAGCGAACCTAGTACGTACAGGCGAGTCGCGAATCAAAAGATAAAGTGGCGCCAAAAGTGGGTGAGTGTGTTGAAACAAAAGTTCAAAGGTTCAAGGTACACTACAGATATATAGAACACCTGAAGATATCTCTTTCCTTGTTTTGTATAATGACAACAAATGAATCACAAAATTCATAGTAATAGGTGCATAAAATTTCTTTTCGTTTTTCTTTCTCTTTTTGAACACACTACCTGATAACGATTCAGCTTAAAATACCCTACACGATGTCTCCATTTATGAGCTAAGCAACTCTATAGTTCACAATGAATTCGGATAAGAAAAAAAATAATTTGAGAAGCCACCAAAGACCACAGAACAATAATCAACTACCTATCTTCAGTTAAGGACCCTTCAGGAAAGTTAATTAACAAGTTCAGGAGAATTTGAACTGGGAACGTTTAAGTATTTCAGAAAGCGTATTACCACACAACATCTACATTGGTATCTACCAGTCTCTTGCTTCCAGTCTTTACGACTCAGAGTTATAGTTAGAGTGTGTTGTCCACACAGCTTTCAACATGAACGCTGAGAAGTCCATCATGAAATGAACTACTAACGTGGATTGGATGGATATTCACTTGTCAAGTTTGTGGAGGTTTATTTCATTTTTCACGTTGACTTATTATTGAATGGATATGTGTTAAAAGTCCGATTTACCCGGAGGAACGGCAAACCCATTTTCAATTCTCTTTTCCTTCCAAAATTTGCTAGAAGCAACTGTTTTTCTATACAAAAAGCTAATCTACTGAAAGATTTCTATACTATATTTGATTTTCGCTACACTTCTTGCAATCACCATTCTGCTAAATCCACAATGTCGGAATTGTGGTACGTTTGCAGAAAATGTGTAGTTTTCCGAAGCTACATATATTAATCACTAAATCGGGGAAAGACGATTGTCAGTTGCCCATTCACTGGGTTCAAACTTTGGGCACTAAGAAGAAATAAACTTAACATCTATTTTCTAATATATTGGAATGGACACACTTTGAGATGTTTGAATAACACTACGTACCACACAAACCCTCAAGTGGAACCGAAATAGGAAACGGCCAGTTGGACAAACGTCCGAGAGTGACATGAAGGAGATCGTATTAGCAGAAAATGAGTAATTATGGGCAGTCATAGGACCGGCTAAAGAGGACTTCAGAGGGCATGGAAAAATGGAGATGTGCTGTTGAAGCCCTATGTTACAATCGGAATCCAAGGGAATAACAATAGTAATATTTTGATGTGGTTGTGTTCTCTGAGCTGGATAGCTAATTTGCGAAGCTTTCATTGCTCAACTAGGCAACATCTTCAGAGAATACTTCAACTTGAAGTGACCTTTAATATTTCTCCACGAGTTTATTAATCATCTCTCCTGGTAACCTTGGACGTGATTGGTTGTTTTTATGTGTTTTCACATCCTCTAGACTACTTGTATTTGAACTGATTGTTTCCCTGACTTGAACTTTGACCATTTGTGTGTGAGGTTTCTTTCTTATCGATTGGTAAATTTTGTCTATGGCTATGTGTCGATGGGCCAGGACTCATTGCAGCACTACAACCTTAAGGGAAATTGAAGAAAGATATCTCACTGAAGTCTTCCAAAGGAATGGATATCCACGGACCTTCATCAAAAGACATATACCCACAAACTAACGTATCAAATCAACCCCACCCCAAGGAAAGCACAAAGAAAATCACCCTACCATATATAAAAGACAGCATCTCAGAAATCACTGCAAGACTCTTCAAACCTTTAGGAATTGACGTCGCACACAAACCAACAAAATCATTTCACTCAGGTGGCCCTATGTTAACCAAAAGACTCAACAGCGAAAGAAGATAAAACCAACATCACCTACAAAATAAACTGTAAAAACTGTGAAAAACACTACATTGGCCAAAGTGGACGCCCCCTTCGTCTTCGTATCCGTGATCATAAACTAGCTGTCAAAAGACATGATATCCACTCCCTCATATCGCTACATACAGACAACCACGGACATCAATTCGACTGGGACAGCCAACGTTCAAATATTAGACAGAGGAAACAACAAGATTGCTAGAGAATTTTTAGAAGCTTGGCATTCCAGTAAATCATCAATCAATAGACACATCGAGATAGACAAAATTTATCAACCGATAAGAAAGAAACCTCACACACAAAGGGTCAAAGTTCAAGTCAGGGAAACAATCAGTTCAAATACAAGTGGCCTAGAGGACATGAAAACACACAAAAACAACCAATCACATCCAAGGTCACTAGGAGAGATGATTAATAAATTCGGGGAGAAGTCTAAAAGGTCACTTCAAATTGAAGTATGCTCTGAAGATGTTGCCTAGTTGAGCAATGAAAGCTTCGCAAATTAGCTATCCAGCTCAGAGAACACAACCACATCAAAATCATCTACCTGAGCTACAAATCTTCTTCTAATAGTAATATTTAATTGCAATGCCTGATATCACAATTTCCGTCTTAGAATTACACCCTATTGGCTCACCTATCACAGAGCTTAAAATTTTCGAAGCTGGACAGTTTCGTAACTTACCTGTGAACATAATGTCTACGTTTTCATGAATTTTCTTACAAAATATTACCACTGTTTTCGTTTCAAAGAAGTGGTTGCTAAGGTTACCCTGTATTCCAGATGGCATTTCCTATTTCGCCTCTCTAAATAAGTTGGATTCTGCCTGAAAACTAAATACCAGTAGTAGGATGATCAGCAGACACTTTCATATTGCTTCTATACGTAACGATTGAGCAAAATCGTAAGTAATATAGATAGAAATAATGATAGTTGAGTAAATCAGTCTCATAGCCTGACTGATACAGCACTAAGGAGGTTAAAAGTCAATTGTTGGTGTCAACTCTTCAATGACTTTAAGAATTATTCTCCTGTCATTAGCATCAGTCAAACTTAGTCAAAGAAATAAAAAATATTACACTATAAAACATGCCTTACTATATTTGACAACCGTCATTACATAATCTACTACTTACAGGACTCATGCATAAAACTATGTGCAAATTTGATGCAGACTTTTGTATGAAATATTGCCAAATAGATTCACGAGTTGGTGCACATCCAGCAGCAACGGCTTCATCTCTCAACTGACCTGTTATAGACTCTCTTTCATCGTCGGTGAATAAAGCAGGCACTGAACCTGTTGTCAGCATATTGTTTATCAACTCAAGGAAACCTTATTTGAATAAGAGAAGAAGAAGAAGAAAAGAAAAGGAAGAAAAGATTCAACTTGTTTGGTAGTGGCCATCAGTGGAATTTAGGCGGCATGTTTCGTCCGTTTAGGGGTTTGCCATCTAGATGTGTGGAGTTCTCAAAAATAAACTTATCCAACTTTTACTACTATGTGAGAAATGAACATATTGTACATAACTTTGTTTTAACCAGAATCTCTGTACTTTGACTTAACCTCGTTGTTTGAAAGAAAATATAATTCTGCCTACATATCTGCGTCTTCTCCACCATCTCAACTGCTATCAACCAATCCTAATTACCTACCTTCTATTTCAAAATTTTGCAGGAACACCATATTTTCTCCCTACGTTACCTTGGCCGACCTCTGGCAATACTGACATTGGAGAATTAAGATTGGAGCAGTCCTCGAATAATACTTCTGGAGTCTACTAAGTTAATTGTTGATTTGGACCTTGTAATAACCCCAAGTAACAAATTTAAATATATTCTTCCAGTAACTTTACGGATTTGGTATTTTTTATTTCTATTCCAATTTGGGAAATAAGGCTGGCAGAGTCTAAGGTCCGCCACAGATGTGCCTGTTCCCTAACGACTAGTGTCGATCCCCCTAGAACTCTAACAAGTATTCACTGTTTCGAACGCTAAAGTGTTATCCACTAGGCATCTCCGCTTCGTCTCAGTTCAGATTTCTCAACAAATCAAATTCATGAGGAAATAGGTTACTCTAGTCTACCATTCAACCCGGTGGCCTTAAAATTAGAGTTGGAATAGATCAATTATGTAGGCTAATCTAACACCTGAAGTGGAGAGAAAAATAATTATGATTTTTGAAAATATGTGAATTTTGTCTAGTTATTCATCCAACAAGATTATGCTGCCTGTCCATATTTTCCTCTTCGTCTAAATCGAAGTTATTTCATTCGCAGAATCTGCAATAAAATTAAGTAGATGTAACAATACTCTCCAACCATGCATGTGGTCTGGGGTTCGATCCCTGACTGGTGCACTCTTAAACCTCGCTAAGCCGGTGGTAAGGCCAGCAAAGAGAGGAGGTTAGGTGTTAGGTTAGTGACCACACCCAGTAAAAAAATACCCGCTGCTATCGGAACTTCAGACCTCTAGCTTGAAGCCATATGCTCCACTCGAAGCATGAAGGAATAGGATAAATAAATAAATTAATAATAGTAACTACATTAGGTGGATGTAACTAGTTGTCATAATTCAGTGCAAAAGCTTCCTGAAAACTCTTAAACGGCTGTATGAGTTAACGTCGAATGATCCGATTAGCATGATTAAAAGTAAAGTCATGTCCAGAAGCCTAATCGACATAGTTATTTCTATCCCTTTACGTTCCCAGTGGAACATAGGGCTTCAAGCTAGAGGCTCAAAGTTTCGGTAGCAGTGGTGTTTATTTTTACAGGATGTGGTTGCTGGCCTCATGTCCAACCTTCCCTCTTTACCAGTCTTATTACTGGCTTAGCGAGATAAAGGAGTGTGTCGGAGGCCGGGGATCGAATCGGGGACCACATAAGTGGTCGGCGAGCACTACCGCTGTGCCACCGGCGCAATCGACATAATAAGCTTTTACAAGTGTTAGTTTGCTGAGATTTCATTGATTTCAAGTTTGGTCATCGACTGACTTCAGTTATTTAGTTAAAGTCAAACCAACATTTACAAATTAATCTAGTACTCACTAATGGTTCACTACAGGATGAAGCTGCCAGAGATACTAGTCAGAAGTCGTATTCAGTAGAGTCCATCAAGTTGAGTGTCACGACAATTGCCCGTCAATGGCACTTGCTGATTATTGCTCTATAAGTCGCGAATAAGCAGAATTCAGAACTGATGGGCCATTGGGTTCCATCCTCGTGAATCAATGTTGCACAATGTCACCTTGTGACCTGAAGTTTCTTGGTTTGATAGCTGGTAGGGACATGGATGAGTATTGCTGGAGAGTCCCAAACAGGGACGAAACAATTGTCCATTACTCCCTGCTCTCTAACTGAAGTCAGTTCATACTCAACCTTGATATTGATTTTTATCTTGCTACACATATTTACATTAAACACACATAGTTCAATAAAGTTAAGCATTATTCATCTTACAGTCACCTAGAAATACTCACCTTCTTCAACAACATGTTGATCAGTGAACATAAACACTGTAGATTTATTTTCAGTCCCTAGACGTAGATACAACGCTTTTAATTCTTCACGGAATTCCCGTTCACCATAACCTCGACATAGTTGAATTTCAAACAGGTTACTATTAGCAGCATATGTTGCTAGTCGAGTAAGACTTTGTTTACCAGAGCCTCCAACACCAACTAAAAGAGCATGTCCATTCTCCATTCTCAGGACACGTTCAATACGTGTTAAATGTTCAATTGCATCATTAAATAAGATCATTTGCAGTTGACCAACATTTTCATTGTAATTTTCTAATATCTGTTATAAAATATTGAAAGATAGACATTATTTTAAAATGTCTCGCAAAACTTAGTTATAAATATTAAAAATTCTGAACTAATTTGGATCATTTTTACTAATCCCTGGCAATAGGGAGTTTGCGACGATGAGTACTTGGTTTGAGTCTCTGTAGGAACACCATCGCTCACTGGAATACAGAAATAATCAGCCTGCATCAGCTGTATATATATGGGCTTCCATACCTTCTTACTCATAGATGTTTTACTTTGATCTGTTAGTTACTTGAAACATAACTTTTGTATGTTTTAGCCTTTAATTATATGTTACAGCTACATTATTAGTAACACAGGAAATTATACGATGCTCGATTCCCATTTAATAAATGAACATTAAGTAGCCAGCTCACTTGTAAATCCAAACATTCTGGATTCAGTTTCGAGCTCTGTCATGGATTTGCGATTCAGAAAGTTTCTGAACTAGGTTGAACTAGCTGTCTGATATTCCTTATCTTTAAGGGGCTCTGTATTCATTTAAGTAATGAACTTCATTGATTCATAGCAGAAAGCTCACCTAAGCATTTGAATTGAAAACGGGATTAGGATAAAGCTATCTACTATTACTGACAATCTTCCTGATTCACAGGTGGACTAGTTAATCCAACAGATCATGAGAAATGAGAAGATAGGCATGAATTCGACTGACAAAAATACCTTAGAACGTCCACATTTTTCGAAAGATTTTGAAGATTCATAAGCGAAAAAGAAACAAATTGGCAGAAGAAGCAGTGAAGACAGGATTCTTGGTGAGTACAGAGAAGCACCAGTCATTATCAACAGGAGAAATCCAATGCAAGATGTCTGTTTCACTTAGCTGAGCAGTATTATTTCAACTACAGGCGGCAAGAATTAGGATGTCGAAGGTAGGGTCGACAAAGCGAGATAGGTGTTCATGGCTATAACATCAGTATGAAGATTCGCAGCATACACAATCAGGAACAATATCCGGATTTTCGACAGGAATATCAAATTAGTACATCTTTATGAATTAGAGACTGGGAGTACGTGTAACCAGAGCACTTCTAGCAGGCAACTGAAGACTTTTATCAACACCTGAGTCATTCTGTCGATTCTGAAGATCAGATGGCCTACCAGAAAGAATAGGCAATAGGTAACGGACAACGAACTAACCAACAAATATTCCGAAGGAAATAGAGATGTATTGGTAGTACTCTGAGAAGATCTTCAAGTAACCCCACACGCCAGACCTTCAAGCGGAACCCAAACGGGAAGCAATCAGTTGGGTGTCCGGAGGTGACATAGAGGATATCATCTGAGAAGGAAATTAGAGCTTGTGAACATAGTGAAATGGAGGCGTGCTGCTGAAGTCCTAGTGGGACATAGGACAAAAACTCAACATGTAACAAAAACTTCTTAGATATAAACTAATAAATCGTACAGATAATCATGATTTCAAAAGAATCCTAAACAATAACCTGCCTTGATTCGAGCTGTTGTTTTTTAGAAGTTTGACAGATTAACTAGCATGTCAATGGACCAGTGTCCCTAGACCCATTCCTCAGCTGTGTATTAATGAGTGTTAGTGATTAACATAGATATCTTTTATCCCCCACTTATGAGACTAGAAAAGATTACTAGTTCTTTTTCATAGCTGATGTCTTTTAGATAACACGAGAGTGAAATCTTATCACTATGGTAGGGATTCTATGTCCAGTGAGAAATGGGCCAAACTCCTAATAAACTAATTCTTATGTACTAGGACAAAGGCCCAGTTACTATACAACTGCAGAATGAAGCAAAAAAAAAGAAATCGTTTACAAATGGCAGGACTTTAAAGGAAAGGTATAAAATAGAAGATGAACAATGGTAATGACAGCGATGAATTTTGCTTCTTGGCTGGAGAATTTCATCATGAGCTGACATCAGTTACCGAACCACTGGGAAACATGGGGGTACTGGACAACTGTTTCCTCAGCCTAGTTTGGGACACTTTATCAATACGTACCCAAACAGTGGGGTACCCAAACAGGACCTTCTGTTTATAAGCCTAGCGAGCTCTTATACCATTAACCCACTGGGGCCCGATCCAATGACCAGCCCATGAATTCTAACTTCTGCCAATTCATGACTTAGCGCATGATGAAATCCTCCAACCAATCAAACAAAATCCCCACAAAACCAATACTTGAAAATTTTGCTTCTCTCTCTCTCTTTGACATCACTTGAACTTACCTCCTCGGCTATAGTCCGACAGTTATCATAGTCAGCCATATCTTCATACAGACGAATTTCTGTTTCATCCATTGCAGTACGATAATCACCAAAGAGTATTGGCATAGCACTCACATATTCTTTAATATCTTTACAGTTTCCTTCCAATAATTCATCGATATATTTCTATGAAGGTAATCATTTTGAAACCAGAAATAAAATAAAATAAATATAAAAATTT
Source organism: Trichobilharzia szidati (assembly GCA_944472155.2). NCBI lineage: Eukaryota > Metazoa > Platyhelminthes > Trematoda > Strigeidida > Schistosomatidae > Trichobilharzia > Trichobilharzia szidati. Next base: position 51,261,682 of record OX235274.1, read on the forward strand.
GTAAATGATACTGTTTACTTCAGATAACTATTTGATCATGGAGTTGTAACCAGTGTAGTTGTCTAGCCTTAAGTGTTAACTGAAGCATATTGAGTAAATGTGTCTTGTGGTGACTAGTTTAGTTGACACGAAACTGTTGTGCCCTGTTGTGCGCTCCATACTGAAGATCAAATGGCCGCCTGTCAGAAAGTATTAGGAACAAGGAACTCTGCAGTGGGACAAACCAGCCAAGAGCTGATTGCTCAACAAATATGTAGAAGAAAATGCAGATGGATCGGGCACACGCTGATAAGGCCGCTAAATGACATCGTGTGCAATGCAGGCCATCGCTCAAGTGGAATCCCAATGGGAAGCGACGAGTGGATCACCAGTGCAAGTGAGGGTGACATGGAGGAGATCGTGTGGCGGGGAGGAGATGAGAGATTATGGGTTATCGTGAACTCAACTGAAGAGGACAGAAGAAAATTGAACAAAGTGAAGATGTGTTGTTGAAGCCCTATGTTCTACTGGGAACCCAAGAGAATGATGATAATATTATAATAATACGTCATGAGTCAGTCATCAGGATTCTCTGGATGTAGATTCAATGACTGATAGTACTAATGCATAAGGTCTCCTGTAGCAAGATCCGTACCCTTGTCAGTTAAGTACTAATCTAAAAGAATCGGTGAACACACAATTTAATAACTAAAACAAACAGATATATATATATACGATAACAGGGTGACAAATTCGGCTACTTACTGTCGAGAAATTCTATACAAGTTCAAAAAACCGCCGACAAACGTTCTATGTACCACAACTTAAAGATATACATATAAGTTTGTTTTTATGTTTCCTTTTCCTTTGAAGTTTCTGTAACTATTGATTTTCCGTGGTAGGGTAGCTAGCCCTACACTCCATCCTTAGATCTTCTCCTGGGCTTAAGACCGGATAGAAAACTAGCGAACTAGTGAACTAGGGGAGATAAGGCAGACCTTCATCACCCTGAAATCAGTTTGGAAATCTTCTGCACTCAGCATAAAGAAGCAAACTCAGATTTGTAACACTAGTGTTAAGCTAGTGCTTCTATGTGGTTCAGAAAAGTGATGGCCGCGTCACGGAAAGCATTTCTAACAGGCTACTGCAAACTTTTATCAGCAGCTCTTATAGCTCCCTACTGAAGATCATATGGCCTGTCAGAAAGGATTGGCTACAAGGGCTCTTGGAACGAACCTATCAACAACCTGCTGACCAAAAAACATACAGAAGGAAATGCATGTGGATTGGGTACACGCTGAGGAGACCGTTCGGTGACACCAAACACCATGTCTTCGAGTGGAACCTGGTGGACGGGATACGACAAGTTGGGCGTGGATTTATGAGTTACATGAAGGAGATTGCGAGAGGAGGAGATTACGGCTTATGGACAATGGTGGGGCCGGCCTAAGAAGACTGAAAAGAACAGGAAAAAATTGTGATGTGCTGTTGAAGCTCCATGTTCCACTCAGAACCCAATGGAATAATATATATATATATATATATAAGCCTTTAATATGTTTGAATATTGATGTCTGACATATACTGTTCAGTAGGGGAAGTGAAACTTTAGAGAAACAGTGTATATTCACCAACTAAAGCCTAAAATGTTACAATTTCCATCTATGAACATTATTTAACCGAGGGTCAACTATCACGAATTGGTTTTATTCTGTTTGAAATGTTCTCAGATACATCATACATTGTGGAATCGCAACACAGTTTATAGCATCATGGTTACTTAAGCATTTAATTCCAATCAGATAATTAAAGCTGAATGTCGCAGTCAGTGTTACATATCAAATAGTCTCTGAAAAGCACTCATAAATCAATAAGTTTATTAGTGAGTCGTTATGAATTACTAAACATGTGCTTCTGTTATCTCTGTTTGGAGGTAGTATAGACTACAGCACAACCCTAACACACTTCAGCGACTCAGGGATTGACTTGCTACCAGGAAATAATCTCGTCGACTTAGAATATGCAGACGATATAGTCCTTCAAGGCGAGGACGCTGACAAAATGCAGAGTCTACTGAACACCTTGAGCAACAATCTTCGCATGTTTGGCATGCGATTCGCCCCTGTAAAATGTAAGATGATGCTTCAGGATTGGACTACACTGACCCCAATATAAGAAATAGGAAGTGAAGTGGTAGAGTACGTTGACCGCTTCACTTACTTGGGAAGTACTGTCAGCCCCAACGGGTTGATCTCCGACGAAATCTCAGCACGAATACAGAGAGCTAGTTTCGCATATGCCAGTTTACGCCGTCTCTGGCGTAGACGTGATATCCGACTATCGACCAAAGGGCGTGTGTACTGCTCAGAAGTCCGCTCCGTTTCCCTTTATGGCTGTGAGACCTGGCCATTGAGAGCAGAAGACATGAAAAGATTAGCTGTCTTCAATAATAGGTGTCTGCGTTCTATCTCCCGTGTGAAGTGGTACGATAAGGTGAGCAATATTGAGGTTAGGCGTCGAGTGCTAGGTAAGGCGGGGAAATCAGTCGACGAGACTGTGAAATTGCATCGACTGAGATGGTTAGGACATGTGTTACGTATGCCTGGTCATCACCTTCCTCGACGGGCAATGTTAGCTGATATAGGGTCAGGCTGGAAAAGAGCTAGCGGCGGTCAAACGAAAACATGGCACCAGTCAATGAAATCCACAACAGTTAGTTTAAGCCATGTAGGAAGATGTAGACTTCCTGGTTGGGGTCCTCGGGATGGTAAAAACCAATGGTTGGAAACGATTGGTGACATAGCTCAAAATCGTCCTCAGTGGCGCAGATGCATCCACTCCTTGTGACTTATGATTTCCAATGAATCTGTTTTGTTCTTCGTTATTACTATACCTTTGTCTCACCACACCTCTATTTACTGTCTCTATTTTGCATTTCTCCTACTTTCTTCTCTTCCTTTGTGTGCTACATGGAGTGTGGCGACTTGAACTGCCGCACATATGTGCAGAGTTCTATGTCGAAAGCCGACCAACCGACCGACAACTGTGAATACGTTTTTTGTTCATGTTCATATTGTGTGTAAACCATCAAAACGAATTCACCTGCGTTGGGTCTTATTTTGAATGAAATTACTATCTCATAAATAATAACAAGCAAACATTAAAGCTTTACAGTTCAGTCTAATTTAAACTTTCAAGGTATACTTAGCTACTAACTATTGGAAATTAAGGAGCTATAGACAACTGTTTCTCTCGACCCTAAGACTCTTCAGTAGTATGTGCCTGTAGCTATTAGTGGGTAATAACCAGTACGCTGAAGGTAGAGAGGAAATCACATTATCATAGAGTCACTTGATTGGACTGCAGTGGCCCACGCATCCTAGCATTCGTTAATCAGTAATATATCACCACCACTTTGTGTTCTGATTTATATCCCTAGTATGGTCATAGGTAGGAACTGCAGAAGGGTTCCGAATTAGATAACTGAGAGACATCGCGCTCCAGTCCCGAGCGACAATGATCAATTGGGCGTTCAAGAGTGACATGGAGGTAGTCGTGTTAGAAGGAAATGAAAGCTTAGAATCAATCACTGAGCCAGCTAAAGAAAACCACAAGAACAGAGTGAAATAGATGGGCTTCCGCTGAAGCCCTATATTCCTTTTGGAACTCAAGGGAATGATGATAATGCCTCTTGATAATAAATAGTTCCCCCACTCATTTCGGTTCGTCATAAGTTTCTTCCACAAACTTAAGATCAGAATTTCACGTTAAAGTTGTTAAAAGTTATTTACCAACTCACCTCAACTATTTGTTTGTCAGAATGACTTATTAAACGATCCATAACAACACGATAAACTTCATGAAGCCATAAACGTATAAACTGCTCTTTACGACTAAATCTGTCAACTGTCATACAGCACAATCCATTGAAGATTCTGCTATGATCACGCATATTGAATACATAATGAAATCGTGAGGGTGTTGGCGGTAGTTGAACGCTGACATATCTATAGCAGACAAAACATTCGCAAATTTAGCCATGGATTTAAAAGTTCTAAATAAAAAAACAACATCTGAATTATGCCTACAGACTGATATAATTTGGAGAGCCATTGAAAACCAAGGAGTACTGGACAGTGGTTTTGTACTAGTTCGGGACTCATCTGCAGCTCGATAGTGACTAGTTACAGGACCAAGTTGTCTGGAGTTCTAGCGGAAAGTCGTGACCAGTGGGGTCCACCTGGTGGAGTATGAAGAAAAATACTCGCCACGGATGATATTGGCCGATGATCGTGCTAAAATGACAAATTGGTAAAAGTTGAATTTCATGGGCTACTGAATCGAGTTCCATTGGCTGAATATTCTACGAGTTTCCCTTGTGACCGGAAGATCTTGGGGTTGAACACCTGGTGGGTGCGTATCGCCGAAGAATTCAAAACGAGGATAAAACGGCTGTCCAGTCCTTCTTAGTTTTTAATGGTCGTTTGACTAATATCAATCCGTAATCAAACGTAAAAATTAAATTTTAGAAGCAAGTTTTAATGAATTTAATACTCAGGCGAATACGCAAACAGACGCTTATTATTATAATGAATATCATATACCCAATGCCCAATTTTTTTCAAACCGTTAAAAGTGAACTTGGTTTGGACATATATAACACCGTATACAGTTCATTTTCCAAAGTTAAACTTTAAGCACCAGTAAGTACCAACGGATAAAGGACCTTTAACGCACCAACCACATGATAAAGGCAATTTTAATCACGGATGTAATAAAATAAAAGGCATAAATCTGCTACACAGGATACCTTTCTCTGACATGTGACAAAAATACCTCTCACTTATGGATTGGAGTATCAATAGAGTAATTTAACCATATTCTGTGCAAGGTGTTTAGGCCCTAACGATAACACTTATATTTCCTTAATCTAACCCTAACGTGAAAATATCCATAAACTAACCTTAATCTAACTTGAACCAACCCTAATGTCGCCCACATTAGGTTAATCTAACCCTAACCTGTCCTTAGCCTAAATCTTAACTTAATCTTCCCCAAACCTAACCTGAAACCAGTCAGATATCCTATTTAAGAACACAGCATTCCGTTAAGCATATTTTATACATGACTACAATATTATTTACCAAGTTTCACTAACTTGCTCACTAAGCGTTTCAGAGTCACACTCCACTGGCACTTACTGGCGCTTAAAGTTTAATTTGGCCTATAAGAGAACGTGATCAGTTAGATGACACACCATTCATTAAAACTGACCAAGAGATCACAGTCTAACTAAAGAGTGCTTGGAGAATGTAGTTGTACTGCATTCTAACAAAATGGCTAGTCATTTAACACAGTTCGGAGTCGCTCGTTAACCAAGGCCAATGAATACTGAAACTGTCCTTTCAGCCAGAAGCTCACTGGGAGAAGAAGCCTACAGAATTATTCAGAAACGCTACATTTTATGTCTCCCTGCAAGGACATGTGATGTGCTTATCTCATCAAGTCAAAACTGTCTTAGAAATGTTCTAAGTAAGTAAAAACCAAATATATTTCTATGTGAAACAATTAACTATTTTATAGTCACAGTAATAGGCTATTCACCACCTTGAAATCAGTGTAAATTAAAATTAACAAATAAAAACAAAGAAATATCTATAAAAAAACAATTGAGCAAAGAATATCCTTTTCAATAATCTCCTCTTCTGGCTCTACAATTATACAAATGCTTACATACATAGAAGATTCTAGAATGGTAGTCATTAGAAATATTAGTGTCTTTTAAATAATGTCGATTTGTAAAGTAAGACCTATGGAATTACAGTTCATTAAAGATGCTTAAATTATAATAATAATAAAGATATAATAACAAGTAGAATATCAACTAAAATTAAGGAAATTTCTACAAAAATTGAGGATCATTCGAACCTAGATGGCCAAGGTAAGGATAATGTCTGAACTAACTTCTTTTGGATGCACAAATTAGGCTTCAGCAATATTCAGTAATCGAACTCGTAAGGCAAAATTTAGATTCGTTGGTATGCTATAAATGACCCTAGAAGCCTCGTTAACATCGATCTTGTGTTCTGTATGCACAAGATGAGACAGAATAATGCTACGAATAGATTTGGTTTGTCCTTTACTTAACCACTATGCAGGGTGATATTAGGAAATTCGACGAGAGACACGCCTAATTATACGGCCTAAGCAGCTAACTGGCCCCAGAGGAGGAGTTAAATTGGTAGATACACATGGAAGAGGCGAAATTAGGCAGTTTATCTTTTACTCCCTAAAGCAAATGAGGAGTGGTTTTGAAGACACTGAGTAATTCGGCGTTGTGTTAGTATCTCGCTGATGTTGTCCCCAAGGAACTGAATTTGTAGGAATAAGGCCTTTTTAAGAACTATTGGTACCTTGGTCTGCTTTGATTTTATATTCATATTCTTATCAATAAACTTTTCGGGATAACCATTTTCACTCAGCAACCGTTTAATATTATTAAGTTCCTCATCAAGACATTCATCCGAGCAGATTATTCTTCCTCTATGAACCAAGCACTTTGTCAGATTGCGTTTGTATTTCAAGGGCACGAAGCTGAAAAAAAAGAGTATTCTGATCAGTTGATGTAGGTTTTCTATATTCACTTCTTCTTATTGGGCCATCCTCTTTTCTGGTCATAAGTACGTCTAGAAATGAAATACTAGGTTTGAATGATCCTCAGTTTTTGTGGAAATTTCTTTAATTTTAGTTGATATTTTATTTGCTATTATATCCCTATTATTTATTATAATTTAAGCATGTCTAATGAACTGTGGTAATTCCATTGATCTTACTTTACAAATCGATATTATCTAAAAAACACAAATACTGATTTTGACTACTATTCTAGAATATTCCATGTGTATAGGCATATATATAATTGTAGAGTCAGAATAGGAAATTATCGAAAAGGATATTCTTTACTCAATTATTTTGTTGTTTTATAGATGTCTGAATGAATATTTTCACCATAAAGAAATCTCTTACTGAAACAATTTCAATGTCATGTTTGTAACACAATCCACAGAGGTTTTAATCCCACTATCAAATTCACTTGTATGTCCAGATAATATAGAACTGTATATCTTGTATAATGTACTCTCAGATGGTGATGGAATATTAATTACAGAGAATAAAGAAATAAATCTTGGATCTACATCTTGTTTACCACCGTCTGGACGACCCATAGATGCCAGATAGTCGATTGATTGCATACGTTTCCAATTCAAATCTTTACCACGATCATAGACACCTTTACGTTCAATCAATAATTTCAATAGTGCAATTGGTTGTTGTGTTCCATATTGATCAATTTGTGGCATATTCATATCATCAATAAATACAATTAATTGTTTACCAGACACTGGACCATACGTGTCTTTGCTACGCTTTTCAACATTGGCTTCAAGATTCCGTTGTACATCCAACGATGTTGTACGAAATGAAAAGTTGATTGTTAAAACAAGCTGTATGTCAGAGAATGTTAAAATGAAAGCACTTCAATCATAAATGTAATGGATTATAATGAATTCGTAGGCTAGAAAAGCCAGATGTATAGTGTTGTTTGATGGAAAATTGTGTCCCAGCTAACTAATAAGACGCTTTATATATATTTGCATAGTCCGCTATTAGTGTTTCAGTAGTAGAATGCTTTCCAGTCACGTATATAGTCCAGATTTGATTCCCGGTCGACGCAATCTCTGAACCTCGCCTACCTGGTAGTATGTCTAGTAAAGGGAGGAGGTTAGGCGGCAGACTGGCAAGCGCTAGTGAAACTCCTAATCTCAAACTTGAAGCCCTATGTTCCATTAGAAAAGTGAAGTAACGAATTAGGCATTCACATGACCTGTTGCTAGGTATTTGAAGTCTCTGTGTTACAGAGTAGCTTATAGCCTTTAAAAGAGACTTTTCGTTAAACTTAGAACTAGATCAGAGATGATATCACAGCATTCCATGATTGACAATTCCTGAATTAGACCAAATTGAGCTTTACTTTGCAAATGATTATTCATAGGAATTATTAAAAAAGACGGTTGCAGAGAAGAAAATTTTCTTTTCCGCTAAGTCACCGCCAACTAGGCTGTACATTCCAGAATAATTTCCCGTCAAGGGTCAAATTGATAAAATTACAACTAGGAATTGAAATGCCATAATAAACAGGGGGACGGACGGATAAAACTCAAACAAAGTAGCATCATAATTACTGAGAAGATTGACATGTTGTGCAATTAGGAGTTAGAAATGTTGAAATGACAAAAATAGACAGGATGTTTGGATAAAAATCTAGTGGGATCATAATTAATGTGACGAATAATTGTTTATGCAGTTAGGGATTAAATATGTAGAAATAATAGAATGACAAAATAGACAGGAAGTCCGGATATGAAAATATGGTAGTGTAAATAGAGATTAAGAAAAACTTAAAAATAACATGAATAAACAGGAGGCTTGGATAAGAAAGGCAATGGGATAGTCACAATCAGAAAGGTTGGACGTATTTGTTTTGGATACATAGTACGGGTTCGAGCTTTTGGATAGCTAGTGCTTCGCTATGCCCAGATGTCTTAATTTTAATCCCCTTTATAGGTTTGGCAGAATCTTCTATTCGAAAAATCCTCCAAAATAAAATACAAGATTCGATGAGGCCTATCAAAGGGAGTAAAATTAAGACATCTGCGAATAGTCGAGGCACTAGCTATTATTTCTACATATTTAATCCCTAATTGCATAAACAATTATTCGTCACATTAATTATGATCCCACTAGATTTTTATCCAAACATCCTGTCTATTTTTGTCATTTCAACATTTCTAACTCCTATTTGCACAACATGTCAGTCTTCTCAGTAATTATGATGCTGCTTTGTTTGAGTTTTATCCGTCCGTCCCCCTGTTTATTATGGCGTTTTAATTCCTAATTGTAATTTTACTAATTATTCTGGAACTTTTCCACCCATTTATTATAAAAATACACGAATGTACAGCCTAGTTGATGACTTCGTCGAAAATAAAATTCTCTTTGTTGAAACCGTCTTTTTAAGTGACTATTCATCTTGTTTGTATATAAAAATGTAATTAATAATCCCCTTTAAATATATTCGTAATTTTGCCTATTTACGAGTGTTAGTTTGCATGGATTTCACGTTATACCATCAAGTAACATGAGTTAGAGAACAATCGAAAACCAGAAAGTACTGAACAGATGTTTCGTCCTAGCTGAAAACTCCTCGTCAGTACTTACCCATATCTGACTAAATCAATCAATTGTGAGGATAGGTACTCACCGATGACACTGACTAGCAGTTGTATCATATGTCGCGAAGTTAGAATTCAATGGACACTAGATTCGATTTAAGGGGCTGAATAGGTGAGTACTTCTAAAGAGTCCCAAAACAGGATGAAACAGCTATCCAGTACTGTTTGGTTTCTAAGGTTTCTTTAACTACTGTCAGCTAGTAATCTGAGTAGAAATTCTGAATTCAGTTAATCCCTTTATTTTGTGATCAATGTTACATTGATATACACATAATGGAACTTTACATTCTGTTTTCTTGAAGTGGTCTGTTTCGTTGACATTAATTTGTTATCCTACTTTTATTTAAAACAGTGGGTTGATGGTATAACACAGTTTTCTAAGTTATTGTTGATGGTACTGTTATGATGTTAAGGCAGTATTATTTTGTAATAACACGGAGACTGAAATAGGGAAAGGACGCCGAAGTTTGACACAGACGTGCTGATCACAAATACAGCTTGACTACTCTAACAACATTATACTTCAGCTGCCTGTTTCCCCAGCCTACACTAATTAAGCCAGAACACACCACAACGTGAGATGGGAAGTATATTTAACAGTATCAATATAAGATGTCAAACTACCAAAGGAAACAATGATATATATGACCATAAATGGATATACAGTTGGCCAAGGCGTGAGATAAAACATTTAACTGACCTTGATCACCATCTCACCATAATCATGTGACATGTCTGACTATCAGGTACTAAATGCTAATCTCGACTTATTATAAACTAGGACAGATACTGTGCTTCTTTCAACCGTAGGTACAATTATGAAAACAATGCGCATGTCTGTCTTAGCCTACCATAATTAAGGTCAACATTGAAGAAAGAATCATATGATATCGTCACGTCTTATCGAGTCACTCTACACCTTAACAGTCTTCCCCCTAATGAATAGAAAATTGTTTGAAGTTTGATCACGGATTGATATCAGCTAGAGAACCAGTGAAAACCAGGTAGAACTGGACAGCTGCTTTGTTCTAGTTTGGGACACTTAGGCAGTAGGTACCCACCGGGGTTAGATGATTCTCTAACCATCATCAAACTTCAAAAAAATCAAATCTTTACAAATTAACCCTTAAGGACAGAAATTTCCTATAGTGAAGCGTAGCAAGGCGATACAACAAGGGAGAAAATGTTCTTTTCGACTAGTTGTCTTAAAAAGTGGTACACTCATATTTATACTCGGCAGGGAAATGGTAAAACTAATCGGATGCAAGTAATTCTATTCTTGGAAATATTTTACACAATATGAAGAATCTTTTAGAAGGGAAATTTAGGAAATGGAAACGGAAACTCTATATATCCACAGAGTTTCCTAAAACCACGCAATGAGACTTCGAACACGCTATTTATTAGTAGATGCATCACTGGTCAGTTGTGACTTTAAATCCGACCTTTGTGTTCTAAAGCAATATATACAGTCACTTGTTTTACCATGATCAAGCTAACTTTCTTAACATAATTTTGTTTCATTTTGTTATCTAATGTTTATTATTGTCATTATTAATATTAGTATCGTTGTCTTTTTGTTTGTCAGGTGAGCGCCTTGTGCAAAATCAGTGTGTAATAAAGAGAATGAACTACTCACCTCAGTCTTACTATCTCCTCTTTAATGCATACTGTTTTGAACTAGCCACTCATCTGAATTCTCTTATACGTGTGGAAAATTCTCATTGGAACAAAGAGAAAATCTAAATAAGTGATTCAGCGGAGAGGATCTTTTCAACGAATTTTTTTTATCAAGCTGTACAATCGTATATATACAAATGGATGCGAAGAGGTTGAAGTAGGGTAAAAGAAGAGGAATAATTGAATACTGATAACTTTATCTCTTCAGCCTTTCCCTTCAAAGTCATCTATGAGGCAAAGAGTAATTTACCCAAATCCCTACGTACCCGAGTCATCTGTATTGCTGAAGCTTTGGCTATCGAAACAGAAAAGCCAGATCTCTGTATGCAGAAAAAGTTTGTTCAACTTCTCCAACTCACATGGTCTAAGTCCGTCTATGCTAAAGTATGATAATCCCTATTCATACTTTGGCTCTAGTTATTTTTCATTTTATTTATTCAATTTGTATATCCTTCCCCCCTATTATGCCGATTGTTATTATTATTATTGCTATTCTCACTTTGAAGTGTTCCCGGTATTATGTCGCTTGTCCCACTTGTCATTCTAAATCAGAATGTTTTGCAATACTAAATTCTATCTTATGAAATTCCACACCGTGTTATTGTCTTAAATTAATATACCTTGATTCCACACACTATTTTGGTACAAGTGATATTGGTAGCCCAAATCTAGCTGGCCGACCATCGATATTAGGTGAGCGTCGGCCGGGGATCGAAACCCGAACCATGTGCTTGGTCGGCGAACATCCCAACCTCTGTGCCACCGACATTTTTTTGTTTTCCTACTAATCCTATAACTCTACACACACTCCTTTGCAACATCTGTATACATTCTATTCTATTATATTCTACGTATGGTATTATTTGTTTTGCCACTTGGCATTCAACTATGATTATAATCATGGAAAATTCCCATTGTAACATATAGAAAATCAAAACAAATGATTCAGCGAAGAGACTCGTCGACACTTATTGTTCGATAACCTGAAGGACAAGATCCCGCTGTTGACCAACTCTATGTGTGTATATCAATTCACCTGCTCGTGTGGAGCTAGGTATATCGGACACGAGTTTTGTCCAAGAGGGTGCAAGAACACTATCCTGCATGGTTACGAAAAGGTGGAAGTGGAGCAATAAGAAGCGCGATCATTGAACATCTGGTCGATAATGATCACCCTGTCTCTATAGCCTCCGACTTCAAAGTCATCTATAAGGCAAAAAGTAATTTACCCAAATCCCTACGTACCCGACTCATCTGTATTGCTAAAGCTTTGGCTATCGAAACAGAAAAGCCAGATCTCTGTGTACAGAAAAAGTTCGTTCAACTTCTCCAACTTTCATGGTCTTAATCCCTCTCTGCTAAAGTATGGTAATCCCCAGTCATATTTTAGCTCTACCAATTTTTCATTTTTTTGTCTATTCAATTTGTATACTCTTCCTTATTAAGTCAATTGTTACTATTACTACTCTCACTTTTAATTGTCCCCGGTATTATTTCACTTGTCATTCTAAATCAATTCCTTTATGCAACATTAAATTCTATGCTATTAAATTTCACACAATATTACGTAACGTTTTTATTTTATTCGATTTGTCTACTAATCTTATAATTGCACACCCTTTTCAAGTTCTATCCATCCTATGAATTATTCTCTGTATGACATTAATTGTTTTGCCACTTAACATTTAAATATGATTATAATCACAAACATTTTAGTTTTAATTGCATTTCATATTATTATTATTTTATGCATTCACACCTATGATTCAATTCCCTCACCGGATATAACTTCTTAAAAACCATATATATACGAGTGTACAGCTTGATAATAAACTTCTTGAAAAGTCACTTCGCTGAATTACTTGTTTTAATTTTTTGCATCTTTTATAGCCTTAAAGTGACTTGTCAGTTTTCCTTCCCCCATAGTGTATGAATTTGTTATTGGTTAATCACTGTCATCATCATCATCTCGCATACCACAATATTTTATAACTGCATTAAGCCTAACTGGTGTGTCACACAAATACTATTTGTTTTGTCACCCTATGATAACTAATCTGTTGTAAAAATTTATCCGCCACATAACTGGCCATTATTGTACCGATAGCAAATGTCTTATTTTATGTCCTTTTAACTTGACCTATGTCTATCTTCTCACCCCTTAACGCTTTATAATATTTTATAATTGTAGGAATATGCAGAGAATTCATTGAAAGGAACATTCTTTGTTCGGGCTGACTTTTAATAAATACGATTCCACATTTTTAACAATAATTCCTAGAAAAGAAAATTTTCTTCCCTGATACGTCTGTCTGTCCCTCATACACTTTACATCACGTCATTATTGAATTGACCCTAAGCTAGCCAATCATGGTTGTTTACTGTATTCGCATTATCTCTCATTCCACTGACCTGAATTCCAAATTTCATACAATTGTCACACTAAATCCTCATTATGGCATATCTCCACTGTCGATGTATTTTGTCTGCATTTAAATCACTATTAGTGTTATCGTACTTTGATTGGACATTATTAACTAGTGCGATGTGTCTAGTCCTTTCTTTGGTGCACATTGAATTCTATCAGTCAGGTTTGCAATGTAGCCACCAATCTAGGTAGCATGCCATCACGATGTACATTGATTTGATAACATTAGATAGTTGGAGACAATCGGTAGGGAGCCTTGGACCTAGGTTTCGTGCTAGTCGACACACGTTAGCAAGGCATATCTGCAAACCTGAAGGAGTTCATATCCCTTCTGTGATTCGAACCTGCGTCATCCAGTGGGGCTGCAGTCAGAGACGTTACAACTGAGCTATTGAATGTACACAGACTGAATTCTATCAGTCACACATTACACTAGTTACTGGCTAATGTCCAATCAAAGGATTCACTACAGGCCTTCAGGAGGTCAGTCGAGAGCCCGAATAGCTCAGTGGTAACGTCTCTGACTGCAACCCCACTGGGTAACGCGGGTTCGAATCACAGAAGGGACATGAACTCCTTCAGGTTTGCAGATACGCCTTGCTAACCAGTGAGTGCTAACTAGCACGAAACCTAGGTCCAAGGTTTCCTACCGATTGTCTCCAACCATCTCATAGCGTTATCTTTTCTGATGTACTATGATATTTATGGATTTGTGGTTGTATAACCTGAAAAGGAAGTTATTCAAAGCGACCGTTCACTCAAATCGTACTTGATTTGAATATTGAGTGGGAACTTTTGAATTCTGATCACGAATTTACGTCATTTAAAGAACCACTGGAAACCAGAGAGTACTGGAAGAGTGTTTTGTCCCAGTTTGGGACTCTCCACAACTCTCACCCGGGATCGAACCTTGGACCTTCAGGTTATATGGCCCATCAATTCTAACTTCTACCAATTCATGATATATTGCGCTACCGTCAGCCAACATCACCGATAAGTATCTGTCCTCACAGCCGACTTGGTGGACCCCGCTTTTTTAATTGAAAATCTGCAGTCATTAAAGGTTAATCCGATGGGTTACCAAAAAATAAACTGTAGAATGACTAAGAATTTTATCGCTAGATTTAGATCAAATCATTAACTAAACTAAAAAATGTAATGATGTATATTATTGCATGTGTGATTTGTTATATTATTTATTTATTATTCACTATGACCTAGAAATGGTGTATTTTGTTGGGGTTTTTATTTTTCCTATTAACTATTAATATTTTTAAAATTTTATACATTTATATAATTATAAAAAGAGCTAAACCAATGCAATATGTAAAATGAAACGCTGAAAATTCCATGCTGTAAATTGTTATTGTTGTGGAATAAAGTGATTATTATTATTATTACACGTTTGTACCCAGGTCTAGATATTCCCCATCCACCAACCAGCATTCTTCATTCTCCGATGTGCCCATCGTCAGGCAAGATGGTTTTATAATGCATTCACCTGAAGTCAGATACTTCATGCACTTATTCCACTTTATGAATTTGAATAAAGCAAAATTAACAGTTTGTGTAGAATAAGATAATACTTTCGTTTATTTCATCAACTTCTTATTAGCTCCGTAAGGCTTACATCCGTTTGTTAAGTTTATGTGGAGAACAGTTTTAACATACTTGCAAGTGTTACACAATTTCAGTGGACAAGAGACTTCAAACTTAATAAATAATGTTCAGAGAGTAACACTTATATAGTTTACACCCAGAAAGCTCAAGTTTAAACAAAGATTAGTGCTTGTATACACTGGAAAAGGAGAGTTGGCTTTAGTCTCTTCCCCTTTCACTATAATGCAATTTTGCTTGTCTTTTACTCCTATGGTTTGAGTTGAACTCACCACCTTGTTATTCAACTTATTAAATGTTTATCATTTTATTCACCTTTCGTCTGTATTACGCAACTCCTTTTCTACTGTATCCAAACATTCATTGTTGAATGGAGGATTTCATCACGAGCTGACATCAGACAGAGAAACACTGGAAAACCATCAGGGAGTACTGGACAGTTGTTTCCTCAGCCTAGTTTGGAACTCTTCATCAGTACGCATCCGCCAACGGAGTTCGAACCCAGGACCTTCTAGTTGCAAGGCTAGCGAGCTCGTAGACCATTAAGCCACCAGGGTCCAATCCAATGGCCCATGAATTCTAACTCCTGTCAATTCACGGCATAGCGCGACCACTTCGCAATATCTTCTTCAATGATGAAATCCTCCAACCAATCAAACAAAAGTCCCAAAGAAACCAATGCGTGAAAATTAATCTGATGTTCACTAGCGACTGGCCCTATTCAGGCAGTAACCTAGGGTTCCAGTGGGAAGCCATGATCAGTAGGGTACAGCAGGTTGAAGGTGAAGCAGTGACTCATCGAAGAAGATATGTCATGAATTGGCAGAAGTTAGAATTCATGGATCATTGGATCGGGTCCTAGTGGCTTAGTGGTCTACAAGCTCGCTAGACTTGTAACCAGAAGGTAGTGGGTTTGAACCCTGGCGGTGTGTGCGTACTGCTAAAGAGTCCCAAACTAGGCTGGGGAAATAGCTGTCCAGTACTCCCAACTGGTTTTCCAATGGTTCTGTAACTAATGTCAGCTCATCATGAAATCCTGCAACCAATCAAAAAAAATCCCGACAAAACCAATACTTGAAAATTTATGGTTGTATTCAGTTTCGTTTTGTTTAAACTTGAACCTTCTGTGTGTAAGTTACTAGAGAAAGTGTTGAAAATAATGGTTACTCTCAGAAATTCATCAATAACTACAGAAGATGGAAAGGCTGAAATGCCAAAAAAAATCACTGTGGAAAAGGAGCCTATCTTCTCTCAACTCGATATGAACAGCGATAATATTGCAGGAATAGTCAACAGAAGATTGAATACCTCACTAGCCAGAACATGTCCTGCAGCAAATTTGGTTCCCATTCATCGGACAACATGCTCTTTGGTTCAGTCGAGGGTTGACGGATACCCTTCTCATGTTAACTCTAATTTACACGTAGCTGCGATAGCAGTTACCTTGGGAGAACAGAAAGAAGGTCCCACCTTCAACTGTCCGAACATATGTCGGAAAGCCTACGTCTCAAGGGAACAAACGTTTATAACAATACCAATGCCAGACATCTTATCGATATGGGTCATAAGGTAAACAACGTAGAATCCTTTAAAATTATCAGTAAACAGAATAGTTCAGTCGTCTTTAGGTTTCACAAACCAGTCGCTATCAAACGCCTGAAAGCTAATAAATGCGTTCAGAATGGAGCAGATGTCAGCTTTTCCTTATCCTGATGGCTGATTGTCATTATTCGCTCTTCCATCTGATTACTTAATCTTTGGCTTTAACCTGTCCCCACTTTGATTTAGTGTAACTTTGCTTGTCTCTTGTTCCTATGATCTGAGTCGAACTTACCATATTGTTTCTCAATTTATGAGTTACCCATCATGTTATTCACCTCTAGTCTTTATTACGTAACTCCTTTGCAATTGTATCTACGCTCTTATTTTTGTTTAAACCTGAACTCCCTGGATATGAGCTATATAAGTGTGATTTATGAACACTGTTTATTAATTTTGAAGCCTTCTGTCGACTGACATAATGTAGCAATCATAAGTATGTTCAAACTTCTTTGTATATAGGCTTAATTAATTTCTTAGCCTGTACAGCGCTGATGAGAAGCTGACGAAATAAGTGATGAGACTGTGTCATTCTGCACAGGCACTTGCTTTCCCTCTATTCAAATTAAAGTCAGATATCTGTAAAGTAGGATTGACATGAATCATATCAACACAAAGATAAATCCACTTGAAAAAAGCTGCTTACATTACTGTCTGGATCAATATCTCGTAGAAATCGTTGACATATTGCAGTTTTTGATGTTCCAGTTTCTCCAACCAATAATAATGGTCTATGGATTCTGACTAATTTTTCAATAAGCCAATTAATTCGAACAGTTTCAACAGTTGGTACTAATATTTCAGAGAATTTAAGCGACTTATTATGTATATATGCAGGGACTAGTAGACGCCATGGTATCCAAACTTTCTTTACAACATCAAAGTAATAGTCGAATAGTGTCGGTTCAGCAGTTGGTATAGTTCCAGCAGTAGCCGGAGTGCTTGGTGTTTCTTCTACAGCTGGACCAGGTAGGCTGGCTAAATATTTGACATAATTATCAAACTTTTGACGTTCATCTTCAATTAGAGTTCCACCAATACAGAAATATATACAGAAGAGAAATACGCTTTCAATGAACGCATATTCTGTTTCTTCATTGATATTGTGAAGTAGGCAATCGAGTAGGGCACAGAATTGTACTAAGAGATTAAGATCTGTTAAATGG
>OX235274.1:51279942-51306280 GCA_944472155.2 Trichobilharzia szidati
TCACCATCTTTTTAGGTCACTTCAATGTATATGGTGAGCACAATTGTTTGATGTGAGGGGATTTTTACAGTTCAAATTAATCAGTAGTTTATCTGATCCGGAAACAGTGGTATTTTACTGTGGAAGCATTCATTATCGAATAGAAAGAATCATGTTTGAACTCTGAGAAATATTGTTAACTGGATAGAAGACAGACAAGCTTGGTGAAGACATCTCGGTTCACTTAACTTGTAGATAATAAACATCAACACAGAATTGAAAAATATTTGATGTGTTCTTTTCGGCTACATGCATAAAATGAGGTTATCTAAACTCTCCTCTGTTAAGTAATTGTGTATTTTTAAATTAAACTCCTAAGCTTCAGCTGTTCGTTTAGTTGAAGTTTTATAAGGCGTACGATTAGGCAGGTTCATCCATAGGTTCGACAGCAGTGACCAGATTGTTTCAACAACGAGCAAATCAAATGCATGAAAATCTCGATTCTATCACATTTGATCTCATCGACGTCAACACAGCCTTCAGCTTTGCATACCAAATTCCGAAGTTTTTATCACATACAGTTTACTTACGTCTACCATTTATACCTGAAGCTGTTGCAATAAGATAGACTAGACTGAAACTTTGTATTCTAAAAGAACACATTCCGGTGCTCTTCCTACTGTGGCCAAACTCAGATTGAAATTTCTTCTTCTCACCAATAGTACGTTTTCCCCTCATCCCTTTTGGTTGTTTTTTCTTTTTCTTTGCCTATCATTACAATTATTATCATTATTTCTTATAATTTATACCCTTCATTCAAACATTCTTCCAGTACTATCGAATGTAATGTAAAACATAACAGAAATTGTTTTAATATTCATTGTTCCACAGGTATCATAACCGCTTTTAATTATATATATATATATATATATATAATTCTGTAAATAAGTTAGTTTCTTCTAATTCACCTAATTTTACTTCACCATGGATCCTTTAGATGGTGATTAGAAATCTTCAAACATATCTAAATCGTATTTCTCGTCCACAAGAACCATTGTTTGCAGTTGATCTTATGCTAGCTGGTACAGATGTTGTCGGAAATCCACAACCAGCTGAACTATATCGATTAGTTATTCAGGTATGTTTGTATTCAACTATTTTGGAATCGGTGATTTAGAAGTATAAATGCACACATTTACTAAATGACTTCCATCTCCAACTGAAACTCTGTAGTAACATGAATTGATAAAACTCAACAGTTAATTTGAATAAGGCGTTGAGAAGACAAATTTCACCAGGTGATATCGTTTCGTAGTTTCGGTACAGTCGCTTTACAACTAGCATAGTTCACAATAAAAGGTATGGCAATTACTCAGTTATATACAACAAAAGTACGCTTTAATGATCAGTCATATTTAAATAGGTCAGATAGTCTATGGTAGGCGAAGATTGAAGTCTGTTATGTTTTTTGAACACACAGTTTAGGCTGTATATGATTAATCCGCAGTGCTTCCATCACCTTTAATAACCAACCTTGAATTAGAGTTATGTGAAATAATTATGAAGCAGTGATTAATATTGATTTTGTGACCCGACATTAATAAGTGCTTCGCAATAAATGATGATGGATTTCTATTGAGATTAATCACATTGGGATTTTCTATATGTTTTAATAACCATCTTGGAACATATTCCTTTCGACTACGTTGGAACATTCTGTTGGTTCTACCTATATAGGTGTGTGTCACCGCAACTGCAGGTGAACTTGTAGATACAGTTTGAAGTATAGTTCACATAATTTCGTCCTTTAATCGTAGGTACAGGGATCGAAAGTGTTCGAGATGTGAGGGAAATAGATGCGGCGTAGAATGTGTGCTTGACAGATCACCGAATTCTTTGAGCTGTCAACTGCATAATTTGATCACCCTTGAATGGTAAGTTAATAAAAATTACTTTCGTTGGTACAGAAGCTGTCTTTTCAAGATGTGGTCTGTCCATACTGCGGCAAATGATAAAGTTTTCTGGATAACCATTAGCTAATAAATTTGAATGTATACGTCGAAGCTCATCCATCAATTTGCCGCTCGTGCATATTTTACAGGCCCTTGAAAACAAACATTTCACTAGGGAACGTTTATACTGGATAAGAACAAAACTGGTGAAATGAAGATAATGTCCAGTCCATGTCTGTTTATGTTATATTTTTTGAAGGATATATCTGTATACATCAAGTAAAAACCATTTTACTCCACATAATCAATAACATATTTCAAATTCTAGTGAGAATCTTGAATAAAGAATAGTAATAATGTTGAGGTTCCCTACAAACCAATACTAGCTGCTACCTTACGTGACTTTTTGAAATTTTGGTGAGAATCCTTGTTTCCATGACGAGAAAACGCTCATTTGTTTGGATATTTGCTTCCTCTACTTAAGAAGTGGAGATGAAAGAAATTTCTTCATCTTTAGTTGTGTCCTCTGAGCTAGATGGTTTATTTCCGAAGCTTTTATTGCCTTACTAGGAAACATCTTCAGCGCATACTTCAATTTGAAGTGAGCTTTTAGATTTCTCCACGAGTTTATTAGTCATCTCTTCCGGGAGACCTTCAACGTGACTGGCTGTTTTTGTGTGTTTTTACACTCTCTAGTCTACTTGTATTGTTTCCCTGACCTGAAGTTTGACCATTTGTGTATGAGATTTTCTTCTTATCGGTTGGTGAATTTTGTCGTTGTCAATGTGTCTATTAATTGACGATTCACTGGAATACCAAGCTGCTTAAAATTCTCTGGCATTCTCGGTGTTTCCTCGGTCTAATATTTGAACTTTGTCCCAGTCGAATTGATGTCCATGTTTGTCTGTATGCAGTGATATGAAGGAGTGGATGTCATGTCCTTCTACGGCTAGTTTATGATCATGAATACGAAGACGAAGGGGACGTCCACTTTGGCCAATTTAGTGTTTTTCGCAGTCATTGCAATTTATCTTGCAGATGATGTTGGTTTTATCTTCTTTCTCTGTTGAGTCTTTTGGTTAACATAGGGCCAGCTGAGTGAAGTGATTTTGTTGGTTTGTGTACAACACAAATTCCTAAGGATTTGAAGAGTCTTGCAGTGATTTCTGAGATGTTGTCTTTTATATATGATAGTGTAATTTTCTTTGTGCTTTCCGTGGGGGCCTTTGATTTGGTCGGTTGGCTTGGGGGTATATGTCTTTTGATAAAATTTCATGGATATCCATTCTTTTGCAAGACATCCATGAGATATTTTTCTTCAACTTTCCTTAAGGTGGGAGTGCTGCAATGAGTCCTGGCTCGCTTGAATAGTGCTCGTATAAAATTTCTTTTGTGTGTTATTGGATTGTTGCTGTTGTAATTGAGTATTTGGTCTGTGTGAGTTGATTTTCCATAGACTTGAGTTTCTAATTTCCTTGTGGTTGTTCACTTAACTAAGACGTCTAAAAATGGGATTTTATTTTGTGATTCCTCTTCTTTTGATGAATTTGACTGGTTAACTTGGCCAACATATATTGACTCTCAGGTACAAATAGTGGTCATCGTACTCAGATGAATGTTTCTATCAGATCACATAAAAGCGTTTAAATAATATTTATTCTGGTAGAAACTTAAAAATCTGTAAACTATACCCGATTGTGCTGGTTATATTGGCAAATGGATTTCTCATTTGAATTTATTGAAACTTGGATTATCTTCGGGCTTCTTCATCATCCAACGAGTGTGTTTTATAGTTTATAGTTGAAAAGAAACTATTTTGCAGCAAGCGATGTTAATTTTTGGGGTTTATTTAGCCAGTAGGAAAAGCACTTACTCTCTGAAAAGTTATATAGAAAGGCTTTAATACCATAAACTCCTCTTTTTATATCTGCACTGAACTGAATAAACTCCGTCGTCGGCTTGTTATATCTGCGCCCGCTAGTTGTTATAACGATAATGAACTCGATTGGTACGCTAATATGCATATTTGTCCGCTGTACCTTCCGATTCACTGAGCCACGCAAATATCAAAAGACAAAGGCTGGCCTGTAACTGTAAGATACTGTACTGTACATTTATTATTGAAAGGACACATGATATTTATGGAGTTTCTTTACGACAACATAAAGTAGGCTCACAACAGTGAGAAATGATTGATTTTACAACGAATCACAATATACGTGAGAAAGGATGATATACTATTTTATGCGGGATCCTATCACTTCTGTAACATCCTTCATTAAAAATATGAGGTGTTATATGATAACAAAAATGAGGCCTGAAATTCGTTAATCATCATAATTATTTTAATGTACATAAAGTCGTGACAAAAAGTGGATACCAGTGTAGTTTTCATCACCAACTGACGTCATTTAGAAAGACATTGACGACAGATAAAAAATTAACAGAAGTCGGAATTCATGGGTCATTGAATTCAAACCCACTGACTGAATAGTAAACTAGCTCACCTCCTGGACCGGATGTCCTGAGTTTAATATCTGATGCGGTTGTAGGTGATCACTATGGTCGGTGAGCACTTGCGAAGAGCCTGAGGCAGTCATGTGGTCCTTTGTTTCCTATGATTTCCTGATCAGTGTTCATTCTTGACGAAATGTAAACTGGAGTGAATTAAAGTGCTTAAAAACTCAAACTTTAAAGAATCGATATGCTAATATAGCACACGAATTAATTTCCGGTTGTCGGTGTGTTGGTTAACTAACCCCCACTTGAAGTGATGAGTTTTAAATATTTCAGATTGGAAAGTAAATTTAGATTTGCAAGCAAAACTCGTTCGTTACCAGTAACAGTTATAAAAGTCTGAGTAAACTTTCATACTCACGGTTTCCTCTCAGTGATGTATCTGATTATCTCAGTATTTATCAGTCGAAGAGAAAAATGCATCAAGTTAAACCACAACGCTTCTTTTACGTATCTACTATTGTTATGGCGCCAGTGGTTCAACAGTAAAATGCTTGTTGACCACTCAGGATGTCCGGTTTCAATTCCCTTCCGACACACTCTCAAAACTCCCAGTTTAATAGACATCAGCAGGGCTGGGAGTGAGGCTAGCAAACTTATCCCGTGAAAATTACATCAGTGCTACTGGAACTTCACAACTTTAATCCCTACGTCCCACTAACAATACAAGGGTTGGAAAACACTTTCTTTTACATTCCTACCACTCTAATAGCTACTGAATTACTTACTCCTATGTGTTCCATGAATTTTTACTGGTTTTCACACTGTATTTTACTTTCTGCCTATCATTAAGGAATTACGTGATGCGATTGAATCAACCCGGGTTTTTGTTAGATGGTCACGTGGTTCATGTGTAACAGCTCCAGGCGTTAAAATTGATAGCAGTGAAGAATTGTACTATTTCACATTCTATGAAGAAATTGCTAAGTCCAGTGAAATAGCTGACCTGGTTCAACAAATTGCTAAAGCATATGCAAATACAGTTGAAAAGATGAAAAGATATCAAGATAGTTGGCGGAAACATAAAGGCAAATTTGTTGCAAATAAGGTTAGTTTGAGTGGAAGCCAAAGATGTTTTTCATTTTCTTTCTTCTTTCATTTATTAAATAGAAGAGAATTCAACTCTTGAGGGTGGAACCAGTGCCTGTTGAGAGTTTGTAAGTGTTAGGCTAAACTTAAGCTAGATCTCAAAATAACCACACTTGCTAAAAGCTTCACCGCTTTATAACCTTAGCAGTACTCTACCTAGCGTGTGAGTACTGACGAACGAAATCAAAGTAAAAAGACTTGAGATGGGAACTGTGTCTGGGACGGAGTTGTATTTTACACAAATGAAATATCGAATTTAATAAATGAAGGTTTCATACAACTTCTCTGCTGACTCGACTGGTGGTAGACTCGAAGAGTGCGCTGAATGAAAGCACAACGACAGAACGAACCTAGTACGTACAGGATAGTCACAAATCAAAAGATGAAGTAGCGCCAAAAGTGGGTGAGTGCGTTGAAACAAAATTTCAAAGGTTCAATGTACACTACAAGTCAATGCAATTAAAATAAGTAAAATCAACAGCTTTCCATTGAATGTATTATTCGCAAATAGTATGACCTATTAAGTGTTAGGGATATTTTGTTCCTTATAATTACTATTCCCCTGGGTCCCGAGTAGAATATAAGGTTTCAGCTGAACATTTCCCCTTTTACTCTGTAATCTTCAATCTTTATAGGTCAGCTCCGTGGTCACATGATCTCCCTGGGAGGCTCAACTTGTCTACAACCCAAATAAAAGTATTGACTAATCACTTTTTCTGCATAAAAATACATACTACTGATTGACAGAAATAAGTAGGGCCAAACCACTCATAATCAAAGTGATCGAAGCACCGGATCTCTGTTTATCTCGTCTTCTACCATGCTCTGTCAGCAGTGTACCCTTTGTGTGACTCAGCTCAGAGAGTCAAATCACTTTAAACCACTCGATTTCTGGCCAGCTGGCTACTTGGGCGAACTGGTGATAGCATAAATCAAATTTGAAATTTCACAAATTAATTTTCAGTTTGCACAGTTCTAGGTGAAATGTCTTCCTGCCCTCCATTTTCATAAATGTCTGTTTGCGTTTTTTATATCCCTTATTAAAAGAATGGATACTGAACAAAGAGTACTCTTTCCGATAAATTCATCATCAGGCTCTACAGTTATATATACATTATAGTGAATGAATGAATTAGTGTTATGAACGACATTAATGTTTAAATAACATCGAATCAATAATATTGATAAATTACAGCTGAACAGCATCAACATAAAATAAACTGAATGTCAGAAAGGTAAATTAGGAAAGGTAATAGTACAAATTCATGAATTTATAGTCTCTACTGAAAGCCAGCCAGGTCAGTAGTAGGGCCTGGACTTGCTTCTTTCGCACACAGAGCACTGGTTGTTTGAGGCGAATTGCAATAGCCTCTGCTGTTTGGAGCATGCGGTGCTTTTGCGATTTTGGTAATTTGTTAGGCACCAGGTATATTATAGAGAAGGATTCTTCTACGCTGGCTTTGTGACCGGTTTGCACCAGATGGTCTAATATCGAGCTGTTAATAGTTTTATCTACACCTTTACTTAGCCATAGTGGGATATGTTGTCGAGCACGAAAAATCAAGTTCCTAGAGCAGCGGCCAATATAACTCGCTCCACAAGAGCAGTTGAATTGATAGATACAATTTGAAGTGGCTAATGTAGGTACTTCATCTTTCAGTCGAGGTAGCACCATCGGTCGTGTAGAGAATAATACGTGTAGTTCGCCAGCATTAAAAGTTCTTTGAACTGATTTTCTTAATTTCTTCGTAATTTTCTCGTTTAGTACATCACCCATGAATTGTAGTCGTATATATATAAAGGCTTCTTGTTTACGGAGAGTGAGTAGTCCTTTTCCGCTTTCTTTGTCATGCGTTTCTTGATAAATTTGTCGGGATAGCCATTTTCGATCAAAGTATCATATACAATGCTTAATTCATCTTCAATTACTTCCTATTATTACTTATTAGTTAGCTCAAGTGGAAAAATGGATGGAGACTCCACGTACAGCGATTGAAATCCATGAGAAAATTCTAGATATGAATACAAAACTGAATGATTTGTGTGAAACACCAGAAAATATTAATATTGGCTGCATACAATTACGATTGAAAGGCCTAATGCATAATATACGTGAACATAACAGGAAATGGACAAAAGCCTATGGAAAACAGCTACATGATATTGGCAAAGAAATATTGACCAGTTTAAATGAAGAATTTAAAGTAATTATTTAAACTTTCCCCTTTTGTTTCATGTTTACATAATGAAAGGTGACTAAGAAATCCTTTTATCTTATTCAGACTGAAATAAGGATCTACAAGAGGCCCATCGAAAACCAAAGGTCACTGGGTAGGTGTTTCATAGGTGGATAGAACTGCTAATTAAGTAAACACCACAAAGCCAAGTCCATTGTTTTTTCTCACAAGGTAACCTCTTCGAAATTAAGCTGACTGTGCATTCCCACTTATATTAGATCTTGGTTTAAGGTGACCACCAGACAGTGTCATCTGTGGGTTACAAACCACAAATTGGATTTCGTTAATTCCACTGGCTAGTTGATAATTTTTTTAAAACCTTGACGAATTGGAATAGAAACTAATTGGTCTAAAGTTGTCTTCAACATGCAAAGACATCATCTACAGGACGATCAGAAACTTGAAGGTATTATATGCATCTGTGAGTGCACTCTTCAGGCTTTTTGTAAATTAGAATCACTTAGATAAGCAATTAGACATTAGAGAATATAACAAGAATTGCAAACAGAGTAATATCAATAGTAATAGTTATAATAACAATAATAATAATAGTGTTGAAGTGAGTTAAGATAGTCCTACTGATAAAGGATAGTTTTAAATGAATCAAGACTAATAATAATGATAGTAATAATAATTATAATGGGTAGAATAATAAGTAAAACGTATTACCATGGTAGATTCAGAGTCACGACCATCCCCTTTTGTAAACAGAGACCTGGTTTATAAACTCGAATTGCACAAGCCTCTGCAATTGCAAGCATCTTCTTGTTTATTTGTCTGCTGACAATAGTGAATGACTTGACCGCGTCGATATCATGTCCATAATCCACAAGATGTTTTGTTATTGAGGATTTTGGCACTTTGCACTCACCTGTTTTCAACCATTTTGGCAAATGCTCCATCATGCGAGTAGACAATCGCCTTTCCGTACGACCTATGTATTTGCTTCCACAAACACACTCAAACTGATATACGCAGTTTGAAGTGTCGAGGAGAGAGAGTATTGGATTGCTGTTTTGACCTAATTTGGAAACCCCGGTGGGTGCGTACTACCGATGAGTCGCGAACTAGGATGAAACAGCTCTGCAGCAGCGCCTGGTTTTCAGTGGGCCTCTAACTAATATCATCCCATGGTCAACCTTGAAAAATATATTTGTTACTAACTTCTGCTTGTATAAAGTTATTTCAGTCAGAATATCCCATCAGCCGTTCTTTATGCCGATACCTACCTACGTAACTCGATATGAAATGAATTTCTTAAAGTCTTGTTGCTTTCCAAGCTAGTACATCTTGTAGTGAAGATTTCGCTGTCAGTCTAAGCGTAATCTTCATTCCTAATTTACAAGGAAAAGCATCCAAGTTGGGAAGACATGACATTTCCCAAGAGATCTACAATCAGAGCTGCATATTTTCGCCACCACACGGAACTTAGGAATCAATTTTTAAATGCTTTTGTGGGTATTTTCCATTATTATATCATCATCTCTTTACAGTCGGTCGGCATTTAAGTGGAAAGGAATTCGTTTGCCGATTTTAAGTTGTAAGTATTCAAAGAACCCAGTTATTGTATTTTTACAGTTAGATAATGTCAGCTTAGATTTTTTCACTAACCAACGTCGGTTAGAGAATCACTGAAAACCAAGAGGTCCTGGACATCTGCTTTATCTTAGTTTGTGATTCTTTAACAGTGTTCAGTCATGAAACCACCGGGGATCTGACCAGGTGCCCTCAGGTTACGCAGCCAGTTAGTGATAGATAATGATGATGGTTGTCTGTCTGTTTGTTTTCGACATAAAACTTTGCACATATGTGCGGCAGTTCAAGTCGCCACACTCCATGTGGCACACAAAGCAAGAGAAGAAAGTAGGAGAAATGCATATTAGAGACAGTAAACAGAGGTGTGAGACAAAGGTATAGTAATAACGAAGAACAAAACAGTTTAATTGGAAATCATAAATCACAAGGAGTGGATGCATCTGCGCCACTGAGAACGATTTTGAGCCATGTCACCAATTGTTTCCAACCATTGGTTTTTACCGTCCCGCGGACCCCAACCAGGAAGTCTACACCTTCCTACGTGACTTAGACTAACTGTTGTAGATTTCATTGGCTGGTGCCATGTTTTCGTTTGACCGCCAATGGCTCTTTTCCAGCCTGGCCCTATATCAGTTAACATTGCCCGTTGAGGAAGGCGATGACTAGACATACGTAACACATGTCTTAACCATCTCAGTCGATGTAATTTCACAGTCTCGTCGATTGATTTCGCCGCCTTACCTAGCACTCGACGCCTAACCTCAATATTGCTCACCTTATTATACCACTTCACGCGGGAGATAGAACGCAGACACCTATGATCAAAGACAGCTAATCTTTTCATGTCTTCCACTCTCAATGGCCAGGTCTCACAGCCATGATGATGGTTAGATCTGAGAAGCAACCTGTGATGCAAAGGAAGTTTAATCAATGAATTCCAAATGTGGAACTTGTCATGAATTCGATTCCACTTAGGTAAGAATACTAATACTATGACATTTACTTAGAAGGGGGGGACTCATGGACTTAAGCAATTGGGTTGTTCATCTCAGCAACAGATTGGTATATCATACGACTCCATTGACAAAGTATAACTAATAGCTTGGGAGTAGAAAACAAAGTCCCTGTGACACATTCATTTGCTGAAAACTGAAATGTACTTCTTATTCAATTCAATTATTCTTCTCTATTTGATTTTCCTCATTTTCTGTATTCAGCATCGATTTGAAGAACTTGAAGATGTACCAACAAATTTAATCGAATTAAAAGATACTCTACGTACAATCTTTGAAGTACGCTTATCAACTTTAGAAATAGAAGAAAAATTAATCATCTGTGAAGAGTGTTATCGTCTACTCGAATATCATAAACTACCTGTACCAGATAGTGAAATAGAATCAGTGAACAATCTAAGACCTACATGGATACAACTGTTGAAGTCTGCAAATCATAAAGAAGGCACACTGAGTCGTGTAAAAGGCAAATTTGCTAAAATCACTTTAGAAGATATTGAAAACTTTAATAAGTTAGTTGTTGATTTTGAAACACGTTTTAAAGAATTTGGACCGGCTACAATGTTAAATGATTTAGACGCAGCAGTAGCAGTTGCTAAGGTAATTTTTCAAATGAAATACTTTTTTAAAAAATATCTTTTATTTTCAGTTATTATTGTGTTTATTAAATTCTTGTAATGTAGAATCACTCATCGGTTCAAAATATTCCCCTTAAAGTGGGGTACTGTAGAGCTGAAAAATACTGCATATTTACTGATGACGTTTCGAGAACAATTTATGACCACTCATAATCATATCAAGGCACTACTCACACAACTTTCCAACTTCGTTTATATAATTCCATTATTTTTCATCGCTTGACTTGATTGGTAGTAGTATTTTCCATATTTCCAGTATGAGTGATGAATCATTCCTATTGTACGTGTTGGGTGTAGATTATTCGATGAACAAGGGTTCAGTAATCAACCTCTATCTCTCTCTACCTACCTATATTACTTTTTAGAATTTCGACTCCAACCCACCCTATTGTGTGGTTGTGTGTTAATGCATGCAGTGCAATCGCTGAGCTTTTTTCTAAATTACTTATCTTCGCGGGTGGGGTCAACCATTCTTACCTTAGCTAAATTCTTATGTTCTGACAGGCAATCTGACTACCCCCGATCTACTAGTTTGACCTATGTAGTTGACTTAACTCACAGTCATTGCAAGGTATTTCGTAAATTACATTATTTTGTCTAATTGGGTCAACCTACGGGGTCCTTTAACCTACAGAGCTTGTCCCTGCCTGAGTGAGTTTGTAGGTTTGAGTGCCACCCTAATTCCTGCTTTATTGAGAATCCTACCAAGTATGGTTTCAGATGTCCCCTCCTTATATGGTAAAACTGTAGATGCCTTATATTCTCTCTTATTTATGTTATCATTATTAGTTTCCCCATTACTTTTATTTTAATCTTTTCTGATCTTCCTAATGAATTAAATAGGATAGTTATTTGACACCAACGTCTTCTTCTATCTTTTACATTTCATCATTTAGATCTTTTGTTGTACTACTTAGTGCTACTGCTCGATCTTATATCAATGATGAGGCTGTAGTTGAACAGCTGAAAACCTCTTCAGTTGTGAATATAGAACCTAGCTGTTCTTGTGAACAGCCCAGCACTTTATAGGATGAGTCTGTACATCTTAAAATGTATAAAGTGACTGTGTGGCAACTAAGTCTTTGATCAGCTTGTAATAATTATTTCTAATTCCTATTATTATCGTTATTATTATAACTATTCTATTGGGTTCCAAGTGGAACAAATCATCTCCATAGCATCCTATTCCCTGCTGTCTTCTCCGTGTTACCTTCGGACGCCCAACTCATTACTTCCCTTTCAGGTTTCACTCGAGCAATAGCTTGATGCGTGAATGCACCCAACGGTCTCCTCATTATGTATTCGATTCATCTCCGTTTCCTTCTGTGTGTCTGTTGAGCTGTAGGTTCTAGTTTAGACCGTCCCCAGAGTTTCTTGTTACTGATTATTTCCTGTCGGCTAAGTAATTTTCAGTGTCGAGCGATACCTTCTTAATCTGTATAAATATATGAATACATTCCTTGTCTTTTAAAATGTTCTCTAAATAGCTTTTCATATTTTTGTAAAGAAAATAATGAATGTAAGACGGGGACAGTATTAATTGACTTCTCCGCTTTCAAAGTGTGTCGATGGTGGTACAGCGGTAGATTACTCACTAACAACGCATGTGGTCCAACGTTCGATCCCCGGCCGACGCACCCCTTTGCCTCGCTAAGCCAGGTATGATGCTAACAACCCACTGCTACTGAAACTTCAAAGCTCTAGCTTAAAGTCCTATGTTCCACTGGGAACGTAAAGGAATAAAATTATAAATAAATCAATAAATCTCTGCTTTCAATTTACTTTTTCTTTTTCTTAAATTAGGAATATCATGTACAGTTGAATGAAATAGAAGCTAACAGAAAAGAACTGGCATCAGCAGAAAAACTTTTCAATCTTCCATTAACACAATATCCACAAATTATAAATATTCAAAAAGAGTTAAGTGGATTAGATCAGTTATTCAATATCTACTTAAAACAAAAGGTAAGCGGGATCCAATTATTATTATTATTCATGTTGATTTAATTACCTCATTTTGATACAAGAGGGAGAGAAATATTTAATTTTTGAGTATTTTCTTAATTGATGAATAATCTCCATCCGGCAAAGTTAAACTTTAAGCACCACCAACTACCAATCTGCGAATGACCTTCAACGAACCAGTCACATTGAAGAGGGATTTTTGGTTATAGAAAACGTATATTTATGGAAAAAAATGCATAAAATCTGCATTAAACTATTACATAGGATACCTTTCGCTCACATGTGATAAAAACATCTTCCAGTTTATCATAGGAGTGTCAACTGAAAAGTTACACCACATTTTATACATATATTCATCTAAATGACTATAAATGACGTCCTTTTTAGATTCATTAATGGCCCTAATCCTATTTTTGTAATCTTCCCTAAAATCCTTCTTTAGAATTCCTGTGTTTCCCTGTGATGGGTGGGATCCAAAAAATCACTCGAGTGGTTCACTCTGTGATAAATATACCCCAGGAATGACAGCGAGTTATAACCTTTCCATTCATCGGTATGTACTATAGATCCCTGTTTCACCAATCGTGTGACAGTAGGAACTAAGGCAGTAGACTTCCTGTCTGCTATTCTCTCCACGAATCCTTTCCGCAGGAAAGTGTCATATAAACCAATTACCCAAACATTGTTAGCTCGCTCACGACCATGGTTGTTTTTTTCCTCAATAAGACAGTTCCGTCCACGTGTACGATGACACCTTCTCCACCTAACAACGAAGTAATTCTCTCCATTTTCCATGATGCGATGTCTCTGCAGTGCTGGTGCCACTGAACTGTTGACACGAAGCTATTTTCAGTTTCATGCGGCTGCGCCTTTCACAGGCTGTTTTAAAACCCAGTAATTACAAATATACAAAATCTGGGTTATGGAGAGATGCAACCTAGCAAAAAATGTTCCTATGAAATATTAAAATCATCAGCTTACCTTCCATAATACTAACTCGTCTCAAGCAAATTGCACAACGATGGACATTTCCATCAATCGACCTGCTGAAGCTTTTTAAACTCCACATGAACAAGTCCTCTCCTTCTTAAGCAACCCCAAATCCAGGCAATACTGCAAAACCTTATCCTCATCGAACTGCAAGCGTAACTTTCGTTAGAGCAGGCATTTGACGCGAATCAAGCTGAAGACAACCGTGAACTCACTTGGATGAACGTCAATGGACCATTCGAGGTTATTCGCTGATTGGCAGTTAGTGGTGCTTAAAGTTCAGCTTGGCCCTCCATCCAAACATTAATGAAAAACAAAACACGTAGTTCAGCGAGGAGTATTGTAACGACCGAAGACAAGGGTCAGGCAACAGATCGATTATTGAGGAAATCAAGAGATATTTACATATTTTCATGTACATTATTATAGGTTATTGTTAGCAGGCAAACAGAGTCTTCTGATTGGTTGTTTTCTCGCTGAAAGTTAATCTGTCATCATAATAAAAATCCGAATAAATCTGCTGAAGAAGCTGTGGCTTACACAGAGAAACGTTCAGAAAAATCTTGTTTTGATTTTCTTAACACGCTGGGATTAATTTAAATAATTTATAATGAATCAATCTAACTCGGCGCTCAAATTATTCCAGGAGGTGTGTAACACCTATGGCCTGGAAACCTATAATCTGTCATCACTTTGTGGCCATTTCTTTTAAGGTCAGACCATATATCTGCGAATTGCATCTGCCCACGCAATGTTTGCTGTTACTGTTTTTTGAGTTAATCTTTGTTCTTGTTCTTTTCTCATGACCAAGATTTGGGACGTAAACATTGACGTAAATTGCTGTCTACCAATTTTGTCTAGCAGACAGCTCTCACCACAGTATCTTTTCGGCCAATTCATTCACTTAGCTGTACAATCATAATTACATATAATTTATTTGTGTGTGTGTACATTAGCCTTATCAGACAAGAATAAAAACTAGTTAGGGTTGTTGTCTAGGTCATCAAAATGTGATGAATAATCAAACTGTAACTAAGGTGGTGAAGATCAGTATGTGGGTATTGGTGATGAGTTTTCAAAAACAGTTGTCACTGTTAGTCATCAAAGATATTATATAATACTTTGATAAAGCTATTAGCATTAAATAGCGAAACGTCAGTAAAAACAATATCGTTTTGTTTTTCATTCATTGGGAAATACAAAAACCTTTATTATAATGCATAAAAGAAGTTGAATAAGTCCATTAGGGCTGCGTAACGAGATGAATATTTTATTAAGTGAGTTTTGATTAGGATGTACAGATAAACTAAGGAAAATGTAGAATTATGCATGAGTTGTGAAGAAATACAAAAGTTATAAGGAGTTAGAAAAGCAGGCACACAAACACCAAGTGACTAGAAATTAACACGGTTGATGCCATGATAGTAGAAGTGGTTGAATAATTTTCTTTCGTATACATAACTCTGGCTTTTCCAACTGAATGGTTAAGACTTCAGCAATACAAGGGAGACGAAAGCGTATTGGCTTCGGTGGGTTATTCTTCGCTTTGTAGGTGACTTTGAAGGAAGCGTTTGTCGAGATGGAATGACCAGTGTTGACAAAGTGTTCGATGATCGCGCTCCTCACACAGCCACTACCACCCTTTTACAACCAGGCGAGATGGTGTTCCTGGACAGGATACACATTGAACAACTAATCCACCTAGCTCCAAAGCAGTCTTATTAAGACGGGCATATGTTAGACCAACAAGAAGACACTGGACCATCTGGACATAGCGGATGATTTTTATCTAATGTCAAACAGTCTCGAAGATCTACATGAAAAAACCGTCAAGCTAACGAAAGAAACAGCGAATGCAGGACTTCAAGTAAACATGGAGAAGACAGTGGCAATGAAGACACATAACCAACAGCACCAACACTAAGCATAAGTTACTGTCTACCGGGAGAAATTCTCAAGAAGGTCACTTCTTTCACTTGTTTGGGCAGCATCGTTTCAATGACAGGCTGTACGGATGGGGATATCAAAGCCACCAGGCAACCTTAACAATCTCTTCTCTGCCCTCTGCACTCCTTTTCACCTAGTTGGCTTCATAATCCTATGATTATTATTCTTTATAATTGATATTTCTATTGTAATCGTTTATCATCCTATGGATTCACCCTAAGCTTTTGCTATGGCTTCATTAATTGACTTCTGTTCACTTATATAATCAACGACTGGGCAAAAGGAAGTGGAATTGGACTGGACATACACTGGAGAGACCATTGAATGACATCACATGCCACTTGGAAACTAAGAGAATAATAATATGAATAGTTATAAATCTTATTATTTCAATAACTAAGAAGGCATTATAACAGTATTCATTTTGTTTACATAAAAAATGAATCTAAAGTTTATTTTTTTAGGATAGTATATAAAGAGGATCTATTGATATCAGTATAAAACTTGGGCACTGTGGTAGAGTATAATTCCATTATGGATAAGATCTTATTTTGATAAATCACACAGTGCTGTTCAGTAATATTTGATGATGACGTTTCGAACACAATTTGCGACCACTCATAATCACATCAAGGCACTACTCACACAAATTTCCAACTTCGGTTACATAATTCCACTATTTCTAATCTCTTGATTTGATTGGTAGAAGTATTTTCCATATTTCCGGTATGAGTGATGAGTCATTCCTACTGCATGTGTTGGGTGCAGATTATTCGATGAACAAGGATTCAGTAATCAATCTCTTTCTCTCCCCCTACCTATATAGAATTTCGACTCTATCCCACCCTATTCTGTGGTTGTGTGTTAATGCATACAGTCCAATATGGTGATGAGCTTTCTTCCAAATTACTTATCTTTGTAGGTGGGGTCAATCATTCTTACCTAAGCTAAATTCGTACGTTCTGACAGACAATCTGACTACCACAGATCTACCAGTTTGACCTATGTAGTTGACTTAACTCACGGTCGTTGCAAGATATTTTTTAAAATTATATTTTGTCTAACTGGGTCAACCGGCAGTGTCTTTTAACCTACAGAGTTTATTCCTGAGTTAGTTTCCAGGTTTAAATGCCACCCTAATTCCCTCTTTATTAAGAATCCTACCACGTGGGGTCTCAGATGTCCCTTTTTATATGGTATAACTGTAGATGACTTATATTCTCTCTTATTTATGTTGTCATAATCAATTTCACTATTATTTTTATTTTGCTATTAACCTTTTCTGATTTTTCTAATAAATTTTATAAGATAGTTATTGAACGTCAAAATAAATTTTATCCACAACGGAAAGACCTTATGTGTCTTGATAATAATTTATATATTCTTTTCTGGATATTTACCCCTTAAAGGTGTCTACAGTATATTTGTTTTTACACCACTTCGACTTAAGAATGTCTTACAGCTTATCTTTACCGGTTAAATCCAGAAAATAATGGTAACATAATCTAAGAAGTTTGAATAAACTTCATCAGAAGTGTATGCATGTTCACAACTATGGAATCTGTGAGTATTCGTCACTTGATGTTTATCCAATGTGATCATCTGCATATATATTTAACCTGCTTCTTTCTCTTTCTCTTAGTATTAGAATGGTATATTTCCTCTTAAAGCAAATTTGCTGTAAAATTTCTCAGTCTCTTCTTTCGTTTATTTTAATATACTGCAATCAATTCGATTAATATTCATATTGTTCAAATTTTCCTATCAATATCTCACAGTTATTTACTTCAATTTGCTCTGGTTTGTTTCTACTGTCTTCCCAACTTCGATAGAAACTGGATAAAACCTGACTTTTCTAGATTTAAAATCAACTTTTAAAAGTAAAACTTGTATGCAGATAGACTCTTTGACATTATATCACTGAGAAGAGGTTTTATATGTTACAATTTCATCGTTCCACAAATTGACGTTTTCTTATTAAGTCTTGTTTCTAAATTTCAAGACTTCCCTTTGTTTTACGTGAGTTGGCGAATCAGCGATAGAATGCTTACCAATCATTCACATGGTCTGGGATTCGATCCCTGGTTGAAATTCTCTTAAACCTCTCTAAGCCAGTAGCAGGCCCAGTAAAGACAGATAATTGGGCGTGACGCTATCAGCCCCATCCTGCAAAAATGAAACCACTATTTTAAAACAAGCAACAAAGGTTAATAAAGCGGCATTTAATGAATTCATCTGATTGCAGTAGAACTCTTCAGCTGAATACTCTACATACATATATATACTGTTGGAAATACATTGGGAGATATAAGATTGATAATCAAATAAATCACATTGAATTAATCATGCAAAACGATAGGTGTGAATGTTTTTCAGGTCATGTTCATGCAGATCAGGAGAAGGGAGTGTGAGGGATTAAAATTTAGATAAAATGTATTACGCTTCAGTTACATATCTTAGATAAACAATTAGTCATTAGAGAAAGAACTTAAATATATCAAGAATTGCGAACTGAGTAATATTAATAGTAATAGTTATAATAATAATAATAATAATGCTGAAACGACTTAAGATAATGCTACTGATAAAAGATAGTTTTAAATGAATCAGTAATAATTAGAGGTAGAATAAAATATAAATAAAAATAGTAATAAGTAAGACTTATTACCACGACCACTTTTTGTGTACACAGAGACCTGGTTTATCAACTCAAATCGCATAAGTCTCTGCAATTGCAAGCATCTTCCTGAGTCTCTGTTTACTGACAACAGTGAATGACTTGACAGCACTGATATCAAGTCCGTAGTCCACAAGATGCTTTGTTATTGACCCTTTTGTACTTAGAATTCAGCTGTTTTCAACCACCTTGACGAGATGCGCCATCATGCTAGTAGACAATTTATTTAGGCATGACCTGAAAAACATTCACACCTATCGTTTTGCGTGATTAATTCAATGTAGTTTATTTGTACTTATCAATCTTATTTCTTCCAATGTATTTCCAATAGTATACATATATCCCTGTATGTAGAGTATTCAGCTGAAGAGTTCTACCAAAATTTGATGAATTCATTAAATTCTGCTTTATTAACCCTTGTCGCTTGTTATAAATTCGTATCGGGAAATAAATGTCTCCATAACAACTGTTATTGAAGTTTCATAGCTCAAGCCTGAAGGCCTATGTTCCACTCAGAATGCAAAGAAATAAAAGAAACTTTGTATCACATACGGATCTGTTAGTCTCTTCTATTCATATTACAAACGTAAGTTAGGTATTACTACTTTTTAATGAAGATACATGTTAAAGTCGCAGTATATTTGAAGTTGTATAGCTGGAAAAGTTTATTTCGATGGAGGTTTCGTATTTACTAGCATAAATCAACAAGAGGCGCACACAACTATCAGGAAACTCTTCTACCTTAATTGGTTGAAATTTGTGGCTACCCTAAACTGTGGATCTGTCCGTCTATCTCACCACTAAAACAACTGAGACGATAGCATGATCTAGTCCTTTTCGATGTTAATTATTTATTTGCAGTTTATAAGTGAATTTAATGTTTGTATATTTTAACATATTCTTGTTATTAACACTATTTTAGCAAGCTCGTGAAGAATGGTCACAAATACTTTGGAAAGATTTAAATATAACACTTTTACAAAATGGTATTGAAAAGTACTTGAAAGATTTACGTAATCTACCAAAACCTGTAAGAACATCACCAATTGGACGTGCGATATTTGAACAGATTCGTACTTTTCGTGATTCACTCCCTCTATTTACAGATTTGAAAAACGAAGCGCTTAGAGAAAGGTTAGTGGAAATAAAAATTTTCATTATAATAAAGGTGTTTTGTATTTCCCAATGAATGAAAAACAAAACGATATTGTTGGTTTTACTGACGTTTCGATATTTCATGCTGCTGCTAATAGCTTTATCCAAGTAGTACTACTAAACCAGAATTTACAAAATCCACTCAGCTTATATATAACAACTTAATCATCGTTCCTCAACATGTGCTCATTTTTGTATGTCAAATTGGCCAATCGGTAAAGATAACAAAACCATCATGTGTAGATTGTTGGATTTGATAAGTGCGTAAACTTATAAAAGCATCATGTGTTTACATAATGAAATTGCTCATCAAATTCGTGTTGATTTTGTCACTTCCTGGGGGAGGGGATTTTGTAACCAGGTCAAATTCTGTTTTAGTCCATCATTCCTATTCGGACAATTTGGATTCCATTTGATATGAAGTGCTTCTGATATTAGAGGTTCTTCGTAATTTCTGAAACTTTTCTGGATTATTTCAATATTGTCAAAATGAATTTTGTGGCCTGATTCTATAGCTGATGATTTTTCAAGCTTTTCGAGTTTAACTGGATTTCTTCGTGGTTAGTCGAACAGATACAGCTCTACGGTGTTCATCTCTTCTGATTTTGATTTCTCGAGATGTTTGTCCGATGTATGTTCGATAAATGACTTTGAGAAGAATACTTACATGGAAGAAGCATTCCTGTTTCTCCTGCCTCTCTTGTCCTATAGCATTTGCATTTCGGTTAGTTCTTTCTACTACTTTCTGCTTG
Organism: Trichobilharzia szidati; assembly: GCA_944472155.2. Taxonomy (NCBI): domain Eukaryota; kingdom Metazoa; phylum Platyhelminthes; class Trematoda; order Strigeidida; family Schistosomatidae; genus Trichobilharzia; species Trichobilharzia szidati. Next base: position 51,300,390 of record OX235274.1, read on the forward strand.
ATACAGACATGAGATGTGACAGCTTCAACTACAGTAGATTAGTGGTAAGTTATGTGTTGCTACTCTCAGTCTGTGGACACAGTTTGATGACAGTATGATCCAGGTGCAGTCAGTTAAATTGATTCTAAAAGTGTTCGACGACGAAACTGAGATTTCGATATGGATTTTGTCACAAACAGACGTGAGTTAGACAATCATCTCATAGGTATCTAAATCTGCACTGTGGCCAGTAACCTTATGCATAAATCTATACCAGACCTCTGAATTGCATTGCTGTAATAAATACTGTCGTGAACTCCTTATCTGACGGTAAATTATAATCCACTCAATTAAAATAACCTAAGTTATTTCGTATACTCTCTGTTTTCTTTTCATTGCTATTTTTAATAGACATTGGAATGAATTGATGAGGAGAACAGAACAAACATTCGACATGAATCCAGAGACATTTACACTAGCTAATATTTTTGCTATGGAGTTGCATCGATTTGTAGATCAAATTTCTGAAATTGTTGCATTTGCAATCAAAGAATTAAGTATTGAAAAGGTATGAGACGTATGACTGACTGGGAATAACTGTCAGAGTGATTTTTATTCTGATTATGTTGTAATATATAATCACTATTATATGGTAATGTAAATAAGCCAAACTCTTGGTGATTGCAGTGCGATGATATTCTAGTCAGTAGCAGTATCTCCTGCCACAGTGACCTCCTAAGATAGCCTCTCTTAGTTGGATTCTTGCTGTAGCCCAACTTCCAAACTCGTGATCAACCACTATCTGTTAAATCTATTATTACTGTGTTATCCAGTTCATAGTTCCGACCATATTTGATACTGCAGTAAAGCTGAGCTATTTTGGAATCTGATAGGTAGTTAGAGATAAGTGACAGAAATTTGTGCAGATAAAATTTATCCATTGAAGGTATTTGATTCAACTCCTGTGGAAATAGTGAACACATCTTATACTTTTAATTTCCCGTTTATATTTCTAAACTTTCTAAATCCTCTTCTTGATAGTTCATTGGCCGCTTCAATAGATACCCCAATATCCCTTTATTTCTAACTTGAAGCTTTCCTCTCTGTGGTAGCTGACAATGAAGTCTATTGTCACTATTATTCCCTTAGGGCTACACAGCACACCTCCATTACACCGTGTTCAATACCCTCTTCTTAAGTTGTCCCTACAACTGTCCATAAGCTTTCATATCCTCAGGTTATCCTCAGGTTCACGCCCAACTCGCTCTTTCCCATTGGCGCGTCATGTAATCTAACGGTATTTTCTGCGTGTTTCCTATCCATCTCCACTTTCTTTGGCATATATGTTGAGTAAAAGGTTATTGATTGATCCATTCCCAGAGTTTCTTGTTGTTGGCCGGCCCACTAATCGTCAATATGGAGCAAGCGAAGGCGGCTCTTCATAATAGACATACACACCAAGTTTCTGATCCATTTAGAAAAAATGACTTAACACTGGTGTTGAAATTCAAACTACTCTCTTTATGCTGATTTCAGATTGATGAAGGATGATTAGGGTATCCTGGATGTAAATTTTTTTCCCACCTAGGACTTGTTTTGTAGATGCAAGTGTATCCCAGTAAGTGACTGTATCTCCACTGGTGCTTGAACCTAACACCCATCGTCTCCTATACCGAAGTGTTATCCAATAGGCTGTTAAACCGTTGGATCCATTTATTGTCCAACTAATATGATTTGTACTTGTGATTACCAACTGACTGAATGAAAAGGGCATCTGCTGCTGGTCACCATCAGACAAGTGATCAATTTCAGCATCGGCCATTATAAACCAAAAAAGGGTAATGCGCATACTTCTGTTTAACTTAAAGCACATAAATGTGTCACAATCTAGTCAAACATAGCACTACTGTACCGGTTGAAGACAAAAAACTCAGTAAAGGAATATTTATTTGCACTTTGGTATCTCTACATAGCCAAATTACGAACACTATTTGCACAGATCTTTCGTGTTGTGCTACTTCTGGCCTTCTTATCGTTTTTCTTTGTGTCCCTTTCACGTCTCCCACGTATCTCTACAACACTGTTTTGCTTACTTTCTCTGATATCCCTGTTATTTGATGTCCCTTGTGCCGATGAACGTCTCTTACATATACTACTGATAAATCTTATCTACTACTACTACTACTACTACTACTACTACCTAATACCAACACTGGCAGTTTTTACTATTTGACACTTATCGAAGAATCAAATAATTTACGATAAACTGTAACCTCTTATGAACGCATTTGGTTTTGTGATTTACGGGTACATTACCACGATAAATAAGTATTTGGTTAAAGTATTTTACTTCGCAAATTCAATCTAATAATTTGACTACTTATAAGTAGGCTAACTATATCATATGAGTTTTTTACGAAAATTATTATTAACCCGTTTCTTTCAAACAGGGTGTTAAAGAAGTCGAAGAAACATGGCAAAATCTTAACTTCAATGTAGTTAGTTATGTGAAAGCAGGTCAGAATAGAGGTTATGTTCTAGGAGCTTTAGATGATATAGTTCAAATACTTGAAGATAATTCAATGAATTTACAATCAATGGCATCCAGTAAATTTGTTGGTCCATTTCTGTCTACTGTACAATTATGGGAGAAAAATTTAAGTGTAATCAGTGAAATAATTGAAGTATGGTTAGTTGTTCAACGTAAATGGATGTATCTTGAAGGCATATTCATCGGTGGTGATATACGCTCACAGTTACCAGAAGAGGCGACAAAATTTGACAATATTGATAAAATCTTTAAAAAGGTAATTGTAATTTTATTATTATTTTTTTAATCTATCAGTTAACATTGATAAATGAAGACTACTCACTTTCTATGAGTGTAACTAATGCTCTCATAAAGTTATCTTTTTTAGCACTTCATCATTTTGGGGACAAATTTAATAATGATCTAGAAGTGTACTAAGACTTCGTCTTTGTCATGAGTATGAGTAGTGTTGAAAGATAAAGTCGAAATTGTGGTAGAAGAGGCTCATCTAAGGTACATTAGGCCTTGATTAGATACTAGGCAGTAACTAATGTCATGCGTCTAGTCCCTATTGCCGCCATGCTAGGCGGCTTGACATCACCGTGCACACTGAATTGTTGTTAGACAGCTGGAGGCAGTCGGCAGGAAGCCTTGAACCTAGACTTCATGCTTGCTGGAAGGAACTTTTATTCTTCTTTCCTTTTTCACTTCTCTACGTTTCGAATAGAAAATAGGGCAATAAGCTTGAGCTATGAAATTTCAGTAGCAGTAGCGATTTTTCTTACGGGTCAGGATATTTGACCATACACCGGATCTTCTCTCACTGCCGGATGTACTACCAGCTACGCAAGGTTTAGGAGGAGTACGTCGGCCAAAAAGCTATCCAGGACTTCTTGCATAGCTGACCAGCATTTCACTAGTGAGCCACTAACACTATATATATATATATATACGAATTTATTATAAGATTCTTCAGCAATAGTTAATGCGAAATTGAATTATCACTACATGAAATGTTAATAATACAGCTGATTATGATGGTCAAGAATCCCTTCTCTCCACAGCCTGCATGTATTTATAATGATGCTTCCTAGTATGACATTAGAACGTCTACCGACTGGATCAACTTAAACTAAGCGATGTGAAATATTCCCATATTATGAATTAGAAGTTAGTCTGAACTAAGAATATTCTTTTCAGTGAATTCTCTTCAGGTTCTTACACTTATCAAATATAATATTTGTCATCGTTACAATGCTGGCCAGTTATGCAGCGGATGTATTTTTACATGGAATAATAGATTAGTTATAGGGTGACAAAGTAAATAGTTTTGTGTAACAAACATCCTAGGCTGAATTGAATTACAAAGTACTTTGAAATAAGAGACGATAATGGTGATTAGTCAGAACAGACTCATTCTATGTATGAGAGGAAAACCCACGAGTCAGTTCAAGGTTATAAAAGGTGTCAGGAGAGTGTCTAGCATAAAGTAGTATGCAATAAGTAGGAGATGGTAAGAATATAAGGCGAAGTTCATCATGAAATAACCAATGTGTGGAATGAAACAGGTGGAGGCATATATTGAGAAAAGAGATGATATCACTAATATTAAGTCCGGATAGTATAAATTTAAAATTCGATAGTATTGGAAGAATGATCGAATGAAGGGTATAAAGAGGAAGAGGTATTCTTGTTGAGAAGAAGAATCATTAATCCAATTTTGACCACAGTAGTAACAGCGCCTGAAAGCACTCTTTTTGGATACAAAGTTCCACTTTAGTCGATCTCATTGCAACAGCTTCAGAGATATACAGAAGACGTAGGCGAACTGTGTATGACAATAACTTCACAATACAGTATATGACCCTGAAGGCTATGTTGGCGTTGACTTGTGTGTGTGATGAAATCGAACTTTCTGTGCATTTGATTAACTCGTTACTGGATCAAGCTGGTAAATGTTCTGGAACTTGTGGACGAACCTACCTAGTCGTACACCCTATATAACTCGGACCACAGGAACAGCTGAAACGATATATACATGAGGAAGATCTTCGGTTAGGTAAGATGTCCATCAGTTTCTGGATAAACATTAGACAGCTACCGAAGGATAGGAACCTACATGCAGAGCAGAAAGTCTTCTTTATCGCCCTGGTTATACGTTGAGATAGGATCTCTTCAGGAGTATCTCCCTTGAATTGCAGACCAAAAAATAATGGCTTTTTCTCCACGTTTGCCACTCCATGTCGGCGACTATTATAATCTATGTTGGCTTTTATATACTTCTCTGGACATCCATTTTCGCTTAGAAGAACATCTGGGATGACCTGAAGTTCTCTTTCTACCCAGTCTTCGGAGCAGACTTACCTCGCTCTATATACACATACCTGGCGTTTATTCACCTAAATAACTAAGTGAAGGTACCATAGCAAATAAATAAATTTCTTTTGTGAAGTTTTACTTATTTGTCTTAGACAACTGATCAGAACGACCGTTCTAAGCTAAAAATTCGAATTTTATCCGGAATTTATTCGAAAATGTCAAATGTAACCAAAAATATATTTGTATTCAAATTTTAGATTATGATTGAAGCAAATAAATCACCTAATGTACAAGCATGTTGTTTAGTCCCTGGAAGATTGAATGAACTAACTACACTTGGTGAAGGATTAGAACGTTGTCAAAAATCACTGAATAATTATTTAGATTCAAAAAGGAATGCATTTCCTAGATTCTTTTTCATTTCTGATGATGAATTGTTGAGTATCTTGGGATCAAGTGATTGTGAATGCGTTCAAGAGCATATGATTAAGGTAAGATGGGCTGTGTTTTTTTTTGGAGGAACATGTACAAAACGAATTGACAGAAGTATATATTTTTCGATGAGAACAGTTGGAGTTTAAAACTATGATAATATATTTATATATAACATGAAGAAAGATAATTGTATCAGAGGAAGAGGGGATGTTATTTCTCAAATCATCAATAAGTAGTGCTGGAAGAGCAGAATTCAAGTAAATGATTAGCTTCACACTGAGATATCTCGTTAATTTAGGTCATGTCTGACTGACTGACTGACTGACTGACTGACTGACTGACTGACTGACTGACTGACTGACTGACTGACTGACTGACTGACTGACTGACTGACTGACTGACTGACTGACTGACTGACTGACTGACTGACTGACTGACTGACTGACTGACTGACTGACTGACTGACTGACTGACTGACTGACTGACTGACTGACTGACTGACTGACTGACTGACTGACTGACTGACTGGTTTCAACATAGAACTTTGCACCGATGTGCAGAAGTTCGAATCGCCACACTCCACTCAGCACACCAAGCCAGAGAAGAAAGTAAAAAGAAACGCAAAATA
>OX235274.1:51306774-51358889 GCA_944472155.2 Trichobilharzia szidati
TCGACCTCTAGATTCCTCGCTTTTTCCACTACCTTTGAGATGACTGCATAATACGTGTGCATTAGTTGCGGAAGTTGAATAACATGTTCATTACTAAATATTCCATGATGACCTATTACCCTCTTTCATGATTAGATATTTTTAAAAATACAGGTTTTGTCCATCAAAGAAATATTTTTCGTGTTTCTCATATGTGTGAAAGCAGAATTAGGTAGTATTTGGTCAACCGTATTACCATTTGACAGAATGATTTTCATCCTAGCGCGACCACCAACCAATATCATAGGCGGGAAATCCATTCTCACTCCCGACTGGATGGGAATCAATGGTCACGACTTCTCACTAGAACTCCAGGAAACTCTGTCCTGTAGCAAGTGACTAGCTAGCATCAGGTCGGACTAAATATCACGAATTGGTAGAAGTTAGAATTCATGGGCTGGCCATTGAATCGGTTCTCACTTACTGAATGGTATACAAGCTTTCCTTGTAACCGGTAGGTCCTGGGCTCGAACCACGGTAGTGGGTACGTATTGCCGAACTAGAAAGATGAATTACACAGGGTAATCACCTCTAATTGTATCTGTCAGTTAAGCTTCTTCTGTTGCTCTTGGAACCTAATTTTTTGTGCTCAAGAACACCTACCAGTGTGGCTAAATAGAGGTGCCGTAAAAACCACCAACCGTTCTATATTGGATCATCTTGAGCGAATAGGCCACAAAACTATCTGGCACTGAAGAATCTCTGTCATCTATCGGGTGAGGAATAAATTACTAAAGGCCTCTAGATACCGATCACTCCAAACAGTAGAGGCCACTGGAATTTACTTAAATAGACTGAAGCTCTTCGGTCCAGTCAGTATCACTGCCCTGGCCTGCTGTGGAACTTATGAATTCATAAATTCTATATTATTTCCCTCAATTCGACTGATGTACACTTAGTGTAGTATTATATTAATGCATATTATCTCCCTCTCTCTCTCTCTCTGAATGCTCTTGAAATGTGATCTGGGGATACTATTGGTTCAGTTTAATTTAAAACAGTATCATGTTGCTAATAGCAATTACTTCTCCTTTTTAAAATTGATGGAAAAACTACTTTTACTTCATCTTGAACCTTCATTGAAACCTTTTAATGATCCTAAGCAATTCGCATATAAACATGGTAGAAGTACCTTGGATGCTGCGGTTGTCTTATATCATAATGTTGTTTCTTGTTTAGACAAAGGTGCCAAATATGTTCGTGGTGCTTTCCTAGACTACACATCTGCGTTTGACTCTGTACCTAGGGGCCATTTATTAAATAAGCTCTCCTTGACGCACACAGCATCCTGGTCTAAGAGTTGGTTGCATTCTTATTTTTCTGATAGAATGCAGTATACTGTATATAATGGCAAATCTTCTTCTGCTTTGCTTACAAAAGCCGGTGTTCCTCAAGGTGCCGTCCTCTCTCCTTTTCTTTTTTCTTTCTTCCTACACGACCTGCCTCATTTAAACGAAACTAATTTTGTCAAATGTGCTGATGATCTGACTGTATCACTGCCTATCACTTCCGAGTCTGACTGCTCCAAACTTAATAGCTTTCTGTTGGACATCAGCATGTGGTCTAAGTCAAATGGTCTTATGTTAAATCCTTCCAAATGTCAGGCAGTTAACTTTACTTTCAAGCATCGACGTGACATACATGAACTAGTTAGTTCCCATGATGCCTGTAGCATAGATGGCACAGAAATTGAAACCAAGTCAAGCATTAAATACCTTGGATTAGTTCTTTCCTCTGACCTTTCATGGTCATCCCACATCTTATTGATCTCTAAGAAAATGTTTCGTCCCTCCTTCTACATTAAAAAGTTAAGACAATCAGGTATCAACCAACCTTTACTTCTGCAGTTTGTAAACTCTTGTATTTTACCTATTGTACTCTATTGTTCTCCATTAATCTTTCCTGGGCTTCATAAAAAAGACCTTGTCATATTACGAAGGGTATTAAATGCTGTGAGTAGGGCTTGTGGTTTGCCACTGCGTGAGCTCGCCAATACTATAGTCGAGAGACACGTTAATTCTTGTAGAAAGTGGGCAAAGGCCGTACTGTCAGACTCTCTGCACCCTCTTTATTCACAACTATCCCCTTGTATCCCATCAGGTAGGATGAGAAGTCAATATAAAAAGTTATATGCTTGTACCACTAAGTACAAAAATTCTACAATACCATATTTAGCCTGTATTTTATGTGATGAAGACTCTGTTAGACATGAAACATATAAGTTACTATGTAATTAGCATAGTGAATCGACCCTTTCATTGTTCATCTTTCTGTAATTCTATGGTGTCACCCTTTCTATCGTTTAATTATAACTTTGCTATTTTTATTTTAGTTGTTATTACTATTATTACTATAATTTTATACTTCATGCGTATTTTTCTCCTTATCGTATACTGTAATTGCTACATAGCTGCTATAAAAACGTTTTGTTAGCATTATTATGTAATGATTATTTATTTTACTTATTTTTTGTTGTTGTCATTTTTGAGTAAATTAGATGCAATATTGTACTGAATGCTGAAAATTCCTTGCTGTATCATAAGTACTGTTTTTGGAATAAAGCAAATTATTATTATTATTATGGTCATATAAATGTATAAGCTAATGACGAATTTATCGAAAATAATACTCTTTATTTATTAATCAGTCTTTCATATATATATATATTTCTGTGATGTAATGACTGCAATGAAATGATCACGAGGTTAACAAAGGGCGGTACACCGCCTGGCCAGTGATCTAAAGGGCGGTTGTTTAAACCATTCAACAAAACACTTTAATTCAGTCACCAACTTGTGTATACATCTGTATATTATAAGGGAAGACATTCTCTAAGTAATTTGATCTCATTTTATCGTCTGTTGTCAAGTCTACTAATATAATTAAAAAAATATTGTCTTGCCATTGTTGGTTTCTCATTTCTCACATAAATTTTATTTGGACGCTTAACCATATTTCCAATATATAGTTTTTGAAGTTCAGATGAACTATGTCATTTTTCACACTTATTACATAATATAACCTTCCATTTCTGAATCTCCTCTTGTGTATTTCTTTCAAGACCATAACTCACAGTAATATATGAAACATTTTCTAAAACATAAAATTGCCAGTATGTGGTTGGTGATTTATAAATTCCCTGCTGGATATAAATAAGCACGATTGTAGAATAAATTTATATGATAAAAGCACGCTGAGTGATACAATATTATGCTCCCTAGTGACCTGCTACAGGACAGAGTTTCCTGGAGTTCTAGTGTAGAAGTCGTGACCAGTGAGGTCCATCCAGTCGGGAGTGCCGATGGAGTTCCCACCGATGACATTGGTTGGTGGTTGCGCTAAATCGCGAATTGGTAGAAGTGAGAATTCATGAGCTGGCCAGTGAATGGGATCCCAGTGGCTGAATGGCATACGAACCAGCTTGCCTTATAACCGCGTGCTTCTGGGTTCGAACCGTGGCAGTGGGTGCGTACTGCCGGTGATTCCCAAACTAGTGGGATGAAACAGCTATTCAGTACTCTTTTGCTGATTTTCAATGGTTCTCTAACTGATAACAATCGGTGGTCAAACTCCTTTATACAATATTATTTATTTACTGATGACTTTTTTATTACCATTCATTTTTTGCTCATAATCATATGGAAGCCTCATTTATATGGTTCCATTATTTCTTTTCCTTTAATTTTATTCGTTGTAGTACTTTCCGTATCTCTAGTATTGGTTCCATGTCATTCTTTTTGCACCTTTAAGGTGTAGATTCGATGAAAAAAGCTTCAGTATTCAACCTTTCCAATCCTGTATTGTGTTTCTGGATGCTAATCCATATATTGCGGTTGCTGAGTTCTTTTTTCCAAGCTGTTCATCTTCGCTTAGCCATTGTTTAATGGCTTTTGAGAACGATTTAACGGAAAGACCAGTTTTATTCGCCGTTGCATCTTTAGTCTTATGATTCAATATTAGGGTGTTTTCTCATCACATAAATATATAGGCAAGATATGGAATGCGATAACGACGGTGAAAAAAGAATAATTACCTAAATGCTTTTTTGAATAAAATGTGATCTCAAAGAGCTGCAACTTTAATTCGATTTGATAAACACATTTTACAGATGACGCAAAATTTATTTTGTTCATAGGATTTATATAAATATATATGTGATAAGAATAATTATTCAAAATGGCGTCACTAATTAGCGAAGAAAAAAATTTTATGGAGGCGATTCACGTGTAGATTCTAAAAGCATTCAATCCAAGGTTATATTTCACATGTATGACCAAACAAAAGCATAAGGGATAAATACTAGTTAATGATCCATGAGTAATACTGACTTATCGCTTTGATGAATCCAGTCTAATCGCTTACCACTCCAGTGTAATTACCACGTGCTCATGGAAAGAGGAGAGAAGGTGGGTGGATCATTAACGCAAACCATTTCACTGTGTTTCAATAACAGTCTAGACCGTCGACAGTGTCGCTAAATATTTGTTACAAGTGACTTTGACAGGCATCAGATTCACTGACAAGTTAAAACAGTTAAACACTCAATGAGAGTCCACTCTTCAGAAACAATAGGGGATATAAGACGTTATCGAAACAGTGAAAAAAGGCGCGACATCAGCGATTTATATTTTACAATAAAGCTAATTTAAGATTATAGCCAAACTAAGTGGTAGTTAACTCAAATTATAGGGAAAAATATGCGTCCGTGGTGTAGAGACGTCGAATGCTCACCAACTACGTATGTGGTCCAGAGTTTGATCCCCAGCAGAGTCACTCCTAAGCCTCTCTAAGCCAGTAGAAAGCCTGATAAACAAGAAGAGTTAGGCGTGAAGCTAGCAACCCATCCCTGTAGAAAGATACGACTACTGCTGGAATTCCAAAGCCCAAGCTTGAAGCCCTATGTCCCCCCTCCAGAAAGCAAAGAAATATGTCCTAATAGTATAAAAGGTACAATTAAAAAGTGGCGTTTTTGGAATGTGGAAAAATGAATTCAGAAGAATACAGTCTATCATTTACAGTTACATGCCTTGAAGTAAATGTTTATTGAGATTTATCCAAAACACTCTAAGCTGATATAAACCAGATTACAGCATTCATAAGTTTGACCCTAAAATGAGCAAAATAGCATCCCAGACGTCCAGATCACAATAATACAGCTTAACATAAATGGCTTCTGACTAATTTTAGCACTCGATGGTACCTGTCATATTGCAAATTGAATAATGCAGATTTGACCATGGGCTAAAATCAGTTAGAGGACCAATGGAAAGTTAAGCTGTACTGGATAACCGTTTCGTCTTAACTCGGGAATCTTCAATAGTATGTATTCACCAAGGTTCAATTCTATGACCTTCCGACTGCCTGACAATTAGGCAGACCATTCAGCTAGTGGGACGAAATTCAATGGCCACTGAATTCCAACTTCTGTCAATTTGCAATGTATAACTCATCCACTACCCAGTGGCACAGGCGACTAACTGTTGGAGATAAGTGTATCAGTGCACTTATTCCTGTGAACTCAAGTAAATCCGTCATTCAAAGTGTATCCTTTCTAAAGGGTCGAAGAACACCTTGTCGTCCCTGACCTTTCTAAATCAACAAACTCCTAATTCAAAGCTCTCTACAAAGTGAAGAACAACTTGCCAATGACGATATGCTCCTCACTAGCCATTCAGACTGAGAAAGAACCCTAGCACTGCATATAAAGCAGAATTCTCCAACCAATTCTCTTTTTATTGCAATGACGCTGTTGTTTTCAACCAGTCTTTTAACTCCTTCTAATTCTATCACTTCCCTCTAACTCCTACATAATATCACACATTTTTCCTTGTTTCCATGTACATCCTGATTACAACTCAGTCATTAAATTTAATTATGTAAATTTTTCTTCTTTCTTGTTTAACTTCTTTTAAGTTCTGATTGATATTTAAAATTCTTCTCTTGTGCTACTATCTCCTCTTTTCTGTATATCCAAAGAAAATGAAGTCAACACAATGAACCACTTTGCTTGTTATGTACCCCTAGTTTCGTTGTTTTATGCTCTTGACTGCATGTTAATATGAGAGCTATATTTAGCATACCAGTTGATCTTATTTTTTTCAGACAGTCTCTGCTAAGTAGTATTGGATCAACAGTCAGTCTACTAAAATGATTCTATCTTCTTTTTTCAAATGTCTTTCTGTAGATATACTATTTGATGTGATTATGATTGCCAGTTGAACCATTTATCTGAGAAAATCAACAACTTTTTGATTGCACACTAGTCAGTAACTAGTGTAATGCGTCCAGTCCTATCTTTGCTGCAGACTGAATTCTATCAGTTAAGCTTGCTATGTGGCCACCATGCCAGGTGGCTCGCCATTACGCTGCACTGTGAATTGTTCGTATTAGATGGATGGAGGCAATCAGCTGGAAGCCCAGCTTGACCTAGGTTTCGTGCTAGTTGGCACTCATCAGCAAGGCGTATCTGCAAACTAGGTCCAAGGCTTCCTGACGATTTCCTCCAACTATCTAATACCAACAATTCACAGTGCACCGTAATGGCGAGCCACCTAGCATGGTGGCCACATTGCAAGCTTAACTGATAGAATTCAGTCTGCAGCGAAGCTAGGACTAGACGCATTGCACTAGTTAGTGACTAGTGTGCAATCAAAAATATCCAATACAGTCCTACAGGAGGTCAATCGCGAGCCTGAATAGCTCAGTTTCTGACTGCAGCACTGGGTGACTCGGGTTTGACACCCAGAAGGGACATGAGTTCCTTCAAGGTTGCAGATACACCCTGCTGATGAGTGCCAACCAGCACGAAACCTAGGTCCAAGGCTTCCTGTCGATTGCCTGCAACCATCTAATACGAAAAAAAATCAAAAACTCTCTAATCAACAGTCTGTCTCCTTCCTTTCTTGCGTCTCATATCAGTTATATCGTGTTGTTGTGATGGTCGCCTCTGAGAATGGTGATTAGGACAGTAGGCTGGCAAAGCCACTAGTCAGAGAGTATGTTGGAGCAAAGGACTCGTAAACTTTTAGGTTATATTGACAGTCACATCATAGCAGTACTACTTATTTTGTTCAGTCATGAGTACTTAGATGAGAATTACTTTTACGAATTTTAAAGTTTTGAAATATACGATAATTGTCCTATTCACAAATTGTTTTGAATTTATTGATTCAAACTCCATGGGGAATTCGAAATTAAGCTGTTGATTGAATTAAGAACACAAAAAATTTGAATATTTAATAGTTTGAATAAAAATTCTTACAAAAACACCCTACCATATTATTTAAGTGTATTTCGTGGAAAGATGCATTGGTGAAGTTAACAAAATATGTTATTTTATTTATGTATAACAATATCCTAAGTAGTACTTCATTTCAAATTATCATATGCAGAAGGTGGATGGATGTAAAGGAGTAGTTTATCACATAATAAATAAGCATAAGTCCCTTTTATTAAAGATTCATGCTAATGATTAGGTGAATACGGCTTATTAACTGGCTTTAGCACTCCACTTTTATGTAGTTGTGTTCTCTGGACTGGATAGTTATTTTGCGAAGCTTTCATCGCTCTAATAGGCAACATCTTCAGTGCATACTTCAATTTGTTCAATTGAGCTTTTAGATTTCTCCACGAGTTAATTAGTCATCTCTCCTGGTTACCTGACCTTGAACATGATTGGTTGATTTTGTGGATTTTCACACCCTCTAGGTTACTTGTATTGGAGTTGATTGTTTCCCTGACTTGAACTCTGACCCTCTTTGTGTGAGATTTCCTTCTTATCGATTGGTAAATTTTGACTACGTCAATTTTTCGATGGGCCAGGACTCATTAAAGCACTCCCACTTTAAGGAAAATTAAAGAAAGATATCTCATGGAAGTCTTGAAAAAGAATGGATGACCATGGAATTTCATCAAAGGACATCTACTCCAAGGCAACCTACCAAACCAAAGGCTCTCAAAGAAGGCACAAAGAAAATCAGCCTACCATATATAAGAGATAGCATCTCAGAAATCGACGCAAGACTTTTCAAACCTTTAAGAACTGATGTCGCACACAAACCAACAAAATCACTTCACTCAGCTGGCTCTACGTCAACCAAAAGACTCAACAGCGAAAGAAGATAAAACAAACATCATCTACAAAATAAATTGTAACAACTGAGAAAAACAATACATTGGCCAGTTGGACGTCCCAGCGTCTTAGTATCCATGATCATAAACTAGCCGTCAAAAGACCTGGTATCGACTCCCTCATATCACTACATACAGACAACCACAGATATCAATTTGACCAGGACAATGTTCAAATATTACACAGAGGAACCACCAAGAATGCTAGAGAATTTTTAGAAGCTTGGCATTCCAGTGAATTGTCAGTCAATAGACACATTGAGATAGTCAATATTTACCAGTCGATAAGAAGGAAATCTCACACACAAAGGATCAAAGTTTAGGTCAAGGAAACAATCAGTTCCAATACAAGTAACCTAGAGGGTGTGAAAACACACAAAATCAACAAATCACGTTCAAGGTCACCAGGAGAGATGACTAATGAACTCGTGGAGAAATCTAAAAGCTCACTTGAACAAATTGAAGTATGCGCTGAAGATGTTTCCTAGTAGGGCAATGAAAGCTTCGCAAATAAACCATCCAGCTGCTCAGAGAACACAACTACATCCAAATCATCCACTTGAGCTACAAATCTCCTCCATCATACTCCACTTTTAGCCAAACAGTCCCGCGTTTGAAACGTGCACTCCAGTCACTTTATTCTGAACAGATGGTTAGTATATTCTGCCTTTGTACATTAAGTGACTCTTAGTCTATTGAAGGACTAGTCTGTTCCCAATAGACAAGGTCTAATCCATTTGATGAACAGTCAAGGCCAAGACTTAAAAAAAACAAGACATGTGTTCGCTACTCTCAAATAATTAGAAGTGAAGATTTTAGGTAACAAATTTCGCTAATGAGTTAGAAACTAAAAAAGAAGATGAAATAAGCAAGTTGAGTGACGTAATCTAATTGACAGTGTTGCGTAGAGCTCAACTAAAGTTAAAATTGAATAAAAGTCATGTTCATAGGTGTGAAATATTCCCCATATCATGAATTGAGAGTCTGTCTATCTAACGAAGAATATTCTTTTGAATAAGTTCTCCTCTTCAGGTTCTTACAGTTATAAAATATAATATTTGTTGTCATTACAATAATGATAGCCAGTTAGCTATGCGGCGGATACATTTTTTAACGTAGAATAACAAACAGATTGGCAATTATGGGGTGTCAAAATAAGTAGTCGTACTTGTGTGACAATCATGGTGATAGGCTGAAATCGATTACAAAATATTGGTGGTGATTAGTCATAATAGATTTGTAGTGTGGGCTAGGAAAATTGACAAGTCAGTTCAAGGTTATGAAAGGTGTCCGGTGAGTGGCTAGTACAAAGTAGCATGTATTGAATTTGAGATAGCAAGACTGCAATGGGAGGTTCATAATGAAATAACGAATATGTGAAATGAAATAGGTGGAGGCATATATTGAGAAAAGAGATAATATCACTAATAATAAGTCCGGATAGTATAAACGAAAAAAAAAATTCGATAGTATTGAGAGAATGTTTGCATGAAGGGTATAAATTATGAATAATAATAATCGTAATAATAAACAAAGAAAGAAAAATCAAGAGCGTTAAGGGGAAGAGGCTTTCTTGGTGAAAAGAAGGATCATAACTCCAAGTTGGGCCACGGTAGGAACAGCGTTTGGACGTTTTCTTTTTGGATAAAAAGTTCCGGTTTAGTCGATCTTATTGCAACAGCTTCAGCTATGTGTAGCAGACGTAAGCGAACTGTACGTGATAACGACCTCGGAATTCGGTGTATAACCCTGAAAGCTGTGTTGACATGGATACGATGTCCAGTATCGACTAAGTGTCACAGGATCAAGCTTTTTATGCACTTAATTTCCCCCTGCTAAACCAAGCTGTTAAATGTTCTCGAACCCGTAGACGAACCTGACTATTCGTGCGCCCTATATAACTTGAACCTCAGGAACAGTTGAAATGGTATATGTATGAAGAAGAGCTAAGCTTAGGTAAGACATCTTTGAGTTGCTGGGTGAACATTGGACGGCTACCGAAGGATAGGAACAGACGTGCAGAGTAGAAAGTTTCCTTTATCGCTCTGGTTAAGCGTTGCGATAGAATCTGCGCAAGAGTATCTCCCTTGAATTGTAGACATAAAAACAGAGGCTTTTTCTCCAACGTTGCCAGTTGATGTTTACGAAGATTGTAACCTATGTTGGCTTTAATGAACTTCTCTGATATTGCGTTCTCTCTTAGAATGTCTTCGGAACGAATGGACCTCGCTGTAAATGCTAAGCACCTGATCAGATTACGTTTGTATTTAATCGGTACGAAGCTAAGGAAGTGTGTATACTGAGCTTTGGTCTCTAGCTTTCTAAACATGGTTCTCTTGACGGAACCGTACTCTCTTCTCGTTGGTAGGACGTCGAGGAAGTGCAGAGAGTCGTTGTATTCTCCTTCGTAGGTGAAATAGACCAGTGGGTGAGTATTATTGAAGTTGCTCAAAATCAAATCACTACTTAACCCTTCATCACATACTACAAAAGTGTCATCCATGTAACGACATTACATTTCCGTTTCTGCTATTTCATCTTTCAAAGGACTATTTTCTAGTTTTGTTAGAAATAAGTTCGCGAAAATATGTCGCAGTGGAGATCCAATGGCCATTCCATGAACCTGTGTGTACATTTCATTATTAAACAAGAACTGAACATTTGTCAGGTTAACAGTAATGGTAATAAGGGGTAGAGATTTAATAAGAAGGGGAGGGGGAGAAAATATTATTAAATTAAGAAACCAACAAAAAAGAGAAAGACGAAACAAAAATTACGTGTCTAGTGTTAAGATAGGTCAGGTCCATGGTAGATTTAATGACCGAACAAACTTCTTTTGCAGATGTATGCAGAGTTCAGGATTAAACGTGTTAATTACGATTGCTTTTGCGGTTTGTAGAAGTTTGATTCGTACACTTTTAGCAAGATTCTCACGTATTCTGTAGATGACTTCGAAGTTACTTTGTGGGTTTGCTTGGTGTCCTGATTCGATGAGGTGTTCCAGGATAGAGATTCGAGGGGACCTTTTTTCTCCTGTTTGAAACCATCAGAGCAAGTGTTCAATGACACGTTTTAAAGAGCAAACGCCTTTTCTTTTAAATGACTCTTAAATCAATTGGTAGATCTACATTTGTAAGCACAAGTAATATGCTTCATGCACTTATTCCCCTTTATGTCGCAAAAAATATAACTACCAAGGCTAACGTGATATAGTCTGCAACCTGGAAACCAATCTTCGCGTTATACTGCATACCCAGTCTAAGTTCCCTTGAGTTACACGTAGTCACGAAGTGCCCCAACGACAGCAAAATGACAGTAATTCACAAGTGAAAAATAATAACATATCATGAACACAAGATTACTTCAAAAATGTCGTAAGGCAGCCATACAGATCAGATAAGTTTCTTGTACATAACAAGTAGTATAGAACAGAATTACTTAACCAAATCAAACGTAGGAAGTAGCTGAGAATCAAGTTGAGTATTCTCGAGAAGGAAGGACCAAAACTGTGTTCACCAGAGTCACATACTAACAATTCCAGCACACAGTCCAAGGTCAGAATGACTTCGACTCACTGAAGCAGAATCCTGGTTGTAAAACAACATTTCAAAAATATCCCCACATAACCATTAAGAGGGCCATTAAAATTAAAAGTCAATCAAGAAAGAAAATGAATAATAAGGACTAAGTCAACAGATGGTATTCAAACTTTGGAACAATGATTTACAGTCTAGGAGTAAGGATGAGAAAGAAAAAGAAGAAATATCAAACATTACTGAAACTCTCAAGCAGAACAACTACCCAAGGAACTTCATCAACGAAATCAACACTGACATTAGGTGTAGTAGAAAACGTTTTACGAAAACATGTACCTCAACAGCTGTCATTCCATATAGACTATCAGAAACGTCAGACAATATCAGAAGAGTACGCAGTAAGCTCAACACCAGAGTTTTCTTCAAAACATCAGACACACTGCGAAACAACCTTGTCCATATAAAAGACCAAATCCCTAAAAATTCTCTATCTAACTGTGCCTATAAAAAAATAAAATGCTTGGAATGTGATGCGATATACATCGGACAAATATCTCCAGAGAGAAATCAAAATCAGAAGAAATGAACACCGTAGAGCCATATCTGTTCGACCAACGAGAA
The DNA here is from genome assembly GCA_944472155.2 of Trichobilharzia szidati. Lineage (NCBI taxonomy): Eukaryota > Metazoa > Platyhelminthes > Trematoda > Strigeidida > Schistosomatidae > Trichobilharzia > Trichobilharzia szidati. Next base: position 51,319,101 of record OX235274.1, read on the forward strand.
ATCCAGTTGAACTAGAAACACTTGAAAAATCATCAGCCAGCCATAGGTCTACACGCTATAGAATCAGGCCACAAAATTGATTTTGACAACATTGAATTAATCCAGAAAAACCTCAGAAATCACAAAGAACGTCTAATAGCAGAAGCACTTCATGTCAAGTGGAATCCAAATTGCCTGAATAGGAATGATGGACTAAAACAGAATCTGACCTGGTTACAACACCTCCCTCCCCCATGAAGTGATAAAATCAGCACGAATGTGACAAGCAAGTTCACTATATAAACACACTGCTTTTATAATTTTACATACCAATCAAATTCAACAATCTACACTTGGTTTTGTTTTCTTTACCAACTTGACAATGAAAAATGCCCCCAAACATAGGAACGATGATCAAGTTAGTAAACTTTGTTTAGATCTCATAACAGATGTACTATTAAAACAATTAGTCCCTTTGATAAATTTGAATAAGGCATTTAGAAGATAAATTTCGCGAGATGATATTATTTCGTAGTTTCTCTATAATCGCTTTACAACTAGCATGGTTCACAATAATAATAAAATAAAAGGCATGACAATTACTCAGTTAAATAAAAACAAAAGTACACATTAATGAGCAATCACATTTAAATAGGTCAAGTAGTCCATGGTAAGCGAAAGTTGAAGTTTATTGTTTTTTGTACACATACTTTAGGATGTATTTATTTTATTTTTATTTTGATTTACAGCTTGATTCCACACCGTATTTTCAGTACAAGTATGGAATTTTCAGCATGGATATCGGTTGCCCAAATTCAGGCATACCATAGATGTCGGGTGTGCGCCGGCAGAGGATCGAACCCCGGACCATGTGCATGTATGTGACTAATCCAAAGTGCTTCCATCACCTTCAATAACCAACCTTGAATTAGTTATGTGAAATAATAGTGAAGTTGTCATTAGTATTGATTTTGTGGCCTAACATTAATAAGTGCTTTGCAGTGGATGATGATGGATTTCTATTCAGATTAGTAATTGCAGTGGGGTTTTCTGTGCGTTTTAATAAACATTTTGGAACATGCTCCTTTCGACGACATTGGGATATATTATTGGTCCTACCTATATAAATGTCAGCGCAACTGCAGGTAAACTTGTAGATACAGTTTGAAGTAGAGTCCACAGAATTTCGTCCTTTAATCATAGGTACAGGGATCGAAAATGTTAGGGAAGTAAGAAAAAGAGATGAGGCGTAGGATGTGCGTTTGATAGCTGACCGAAATCTTTGAGCTGTCAACTGTATAATTTGATAAACCTTGAATGGTAGGCTAATAAAGATAGCTATTTTGGTGCAGAAGCTGTCTTTTCGAGATGTGGTCTTTCTTTACTGTGACAAGTGATAAAGTTCTCCGGATAACCATTAGCTAATAAAGCTGAATGTATCTGTCGAAGCTCATCCATCAATGTGTCACTCGTGCATATTTTTCGGGCCCTTCGAAAACAAACATTTCACCAGGGAATGTCTATACTGGATAAGAACAAAACTGGTGAAATGAAGATATTGTCCACTCCAAGTAGATCGTTGAATCGTTCCATCATCTCTCCTGGTCATGTACTATTACCTCTGTTATTTGGTTTAGTGATCTTCATTGTTATTTTGACTTTCAATATGTCCTTTTAACTTAACCTAAGTCTATTTTCTCACCTTTTAATTCTTTGTTATATATATGCTGAGATTTTGTAAATTCCAGTTTAATAATACTTAGATAAAGCTATTAGCAGCAGCATTAAATAGCGAAACGTCAGTAAAAACAGTAATATCGTTTTGTTTTTCATTCATTGGGAAATACAAAAACCTTTGTTATAGGCGTAATGAGGTTGGAATATTCAAATAAGTATCAAATATTGTGGTTAGATCGTTCAGCCAGGAAGGATTTTCCAAAAAAAGGCATTCCCATACAAAATAACAGTCTGTACAGAAAAAGATGCGCGCATCGCTTATTTCTTCGGCTTCTCACTAGCTGAGTAAAGCCTAAATAATTAATCAAGTTTATATATACAGAGGCATTTTAAGGTACTTGCAAGTGTGACATGATGTCAGTTAATACGACACCCTTAAAGTTAATAAACAGCGCTTCTAACTGACACCACGTCACGTTTGCAAGTACGTTAAAATGCCTCTGTATATATAAACTTAATTAATAATTCAGGTTGTGCTCACCTAGTGAGAAGCCGTGGAAATAAAGGATGCTGCCATTTTTTTCTGTACAGACTGTTATTTTTCTGCCATATTCCCATAAAAGGGAGAGGACTGGAAATTTTAACACTATTGTCAAATAAGGGAATCTATTTGGCTCAGAAATTCGGCACAAAAGAAATTCGAACAGACTGCAGACTTTCATCACCACCTGCCTTTACTTTAAATTTAAGATCACATGGATGGCTGAGAAGGAAAAACAATAAGGAACTCTGGCAACGAAGCAATCAGTAACAGTTAATATGCAAAAGGAAATGGAGATGGATTGAGCATATGCCAAGAAAAGCTTCAAGTAACACCACAAGCCATTTCCTCGATTGGAATAGGAATACTGAGACGAAGGGTGAGTTGAATGCGGATGCAAGAGTGATATGAAGCAGATTGTGTGAGTAGGAATTGACGTGTTATGGTCCTTTATGAAGTCAGTTGAGAACGAACTTAGAGAAGAGAAAATAAATGGAAGGGCAGTAGTGAAGCCTCTACTGACGTAATAGGGGCTGGCTGATGACGAAAGAAAATCTCAGTGGAGGCAGGATTCAAAATGACAGTCGCCTGACCAACATGCCTACGTTCTACCAGCTGAACTTCAGAGTTGGCCAAGTACTTCAGCATTCATTCAGTCAGCGTGATTAGATTTCCTATCTCTCTGGCTTATTCATGTATATATTCATATATATAATATCACAAAAGAAGCAAAATTAAGGGTAACGGGACACTGATTTCAATAGAAATTAAATAATCAGTTGCACAAGCTTATTGATAATCTCAATTACCTTTTATTTGACGCTTAAATTGTCTTACGAGTGATCGCAATCAATGCATGTCAAGCATTACTGTTTTCTAGGTAGGTCGAATTGATCTAATATACAGTAGTTGGCTGTTTTATTGATTTGGGGCTAAGGTGGTGGACATACTTTGATCTATTATAGAGTTCTGAATTCAGCGGGGAATAGGGGCAATAATCAGCTGATTTCGGCATCAGTCACCTTTTTTCAGGTTATTTTGGGTTGTATTTATGGGTGTTTTCAACGGAAATATATTTTATTCCAAAACAGTACATGTGATACAGAATGGAATTCTCAGCATTTTTACTACAGTATCGCATCCAGTTAGTACATTATCAATAAATAAAATTCTACATAGATTAAGGAAATCTCAGTTCATTATGACAACAACACATTGGCATGTCGGTAGCACAGCCAAAGCTGAACAGTGTTTGAAGTAGACGCTAGCATATTTACTGGAGTAAGCGGAATAAAGAAACAAAGCAGCACATAACGGAAAAAACAGAAGAAAGAGACAGAAAATGAAAAGAAAGAAAGAAAATGTTGTACCTATAAATGATATGAGTTGGAAAGATGAGATCCAGTTGTATTACTGACTATTTAATAAGTTATAGGCATCACGCCTAATGCTTTCTTTATCGCACAGAACACGAGATAAGTAGGGTATGGTTGAGATTTTGTACTTGCTAGTGCGAGCATATAGTTTTCTATATAGGCTTTTGGTTTTTCCTGATGAGTTGCAAGGGGAGAGTTGTGAATGAAGAGGGTGGTGTGAGTTAGATAAAATGGATTTGGCCCATTTTTCACATGAGTCCATGTGCCTGTCAACCAGAATATTAACAAGCTGGTTAAGTGGCACGCTGCTTACCCTGCTGCTGACAACCTTTAACATCCTGCGTAATATGTTATTTTTCTTCCTTCAGTAGCCCGGGAAAAGCTAAGGGGTAACAATAGAAAATAATAGGCAGAATGCGAGAATTAACGAATTGTAGGAGCAAGGGTTGGGTTATACCAGAATGTTTTAACTTCTTTATGTAGAAGATAAGACGGAATATTTTCTTAGGAATCGCCAAGATATGAGACGACCAGGAGAGATCAGCAGATAGAATGACGCCTAGGTATTTAATTTCCGACTTGGTTTCTATTTCATTGCAATCAATGTTGCACACCTCGTGAGAGCTAACCACTTTGTTTAGGCCGGATTTATGCCTAAAGGTGAAATTGACTGTGTGGTATTTGGAGGGGTTTAAGGTAAGACCGTTTTCCTTGGACCACTGGCTGATATCTGACAGAGAGCCATTTACGAGCTCGCCTTGTAACCAGAAGGTCCTGGGTTCGAATCCCGGTGGGCGCGTACTGCTGAAGAGTCCCAAACTAGGACGAAACAGCTGTCCAGTACTCCCAGGTTTTCCAATGGTTCTCTAACTGATGTCAGCTCATGATGAAATCCTGTAACCAATCAAATCCCTACAAACCAACACTTGAAGAAGAGAGCCATTTAGTTTAGAGAAGTCACTTTGACATTTGACAGGCAAAGATACAGTCAGGTCGTCAGCATATTTGACAAAATTAATATCAAATATATATAAAATACTATATTCTGTTGTCATAACACTCAATTTTTATCGAACTGATGTGTTGGAGTGCATTCAGAATGTCGAATTTCGTTCCTAATTATCAGTTATCATAAGAAATTTTAATTAATTCATAAAAATGGAACATTTTCCTAAATGCTGGAGAAATGCCTTGAATATCAGGTGGTGAAGACTCTGATGAGACTTTTGAGAATCCACAGTCACAGAGGAGACTTGGTTGATTGATTGGTAAGATAACGGTGGAAAGACAACCATTTAATTGAAAGGCACTACTTATTTGATTTTAGTCATATGTTAACAAAAACGTTATCCTTTCTACTCTCCAGATTGCGGTCATAACTTCCAGAACCATTCAGTGTATTAAGACACTTTAATGTGTATCTAACAATTTGACTGCTCCTGTGGAGCCAGTTACGTAGGCCGTACACTTAGGCGTATTCTGCGTGGCTAAAATCCATTGACAGTTCTATTCCATCTCATTCTGTGGATACAAATCACAGGATTGATGTTAACAAGGCAGCTTTCAAAGTCATCTACTGCGTACCAACTAATGTTAATTTTACCCTAAGAGTTCGTTCACTACATATTGCTGAGGCCCTTGGAATCTGCATTAAGAAACGTAACTTATGTATCCAAAAGACGTTGGTTGGTTGAGACACTCTCTTTATCTTGGCCATCAGGATTTTATTGATCTTCAATTTGTTGTTGTTATTTGATGTTCTGTTTACAATTACAATTTTATGTTTATTATAATTTATGCATCTTTCTTGAATTGTAATTTCTTTGATTTTAACTAATCTATTGTATTTAAAAAACTTCAATATTGTTAATGACGACTATTCTCGATTACAGTAAATATATATATAAATACAACCTAAAATAACCTGAAAATAGCTGACTGATGCCGAAATCAGCCGATCATTGCCCCTATTCCCTGCTGAATTCAGAACTCAGTGATAGGTCAAACGATGTCCACAACCTTAACCCCAAATCAATGAAACAGCCAACTACTGTATATTAGATCAATTCGACCTACCCAGAAAACAGTAATGCTTGACATGCAATGATTGTGATCACTCGTAATACAATTTAAGCGTCAAATAAAAGGTAATTGAGATTATGAATAAGTTTATGCAACTGATTGTTTAATTTCTATTGAAATCAGTGTCCCGTTACCCTTAATTTTGCTTCTTTTGTGATATTATATATATGAATATATACATGAATAAGCCAAAGAGATAGGAAATCTAATCACGCTGACAAATGAATGCTGAAGTACTTGGCCAACTCTGAAGTTCAGCTGGTAGAACGTACGCATGTTGGTCAGGCGACTGTCATTTTGAATCCTGCCTCCACTGAGATTTTCTTTCGTCATCAGCCAGCCCCTATTACGTCAGTAGAGGCTTCACTACTGCCCTTCCATTTATTTTCTCTTCTCTAAGTTCATTCTCAACTGACTTCATAAATGACCATAACACGTCAATTCCTACTCACATAATCTGCTTCATATCACTCTTGCATCTGCATTCAACTCATCCGTCGTCTCAATATTCCTATTCCAATCGAGGAAATGGCTTGTGGTGTTACTTGAAGCTCCTCTCGGCATATGCTCAATCCATCTCCATTTCCTTCTGCATATTAACTGTTATTGGTTGCTTTGTTACCAGGTTTCCTCATTGTTGATGCTTTCCGGCTATCCGCGTGATCTTAAATATCAATTGAAGGCAGGTGGTGATGAAAGTCTGCAGTCTGTTCGAAATTCTTTTGGTTACATGCATGTGCTAAATTTCTAAGCCAAATAGATTCCTTGATTTGACACTAGTGTTAAAATTTCCAGTCCTCTTCTATTTATGTGAATATGGCCGAAAAATAAAAGTCTGTACAGCGAAAAATGGCAGTATCGTTTATTTCCTTGGTTTCTCACTAGCTGAGCACAGCCTGAATTATTAATTAAGTTTATATATACAGAGGCATTTTAACGTACTTGCAAATGTGACGTGGTGTCAGTTAAAAGCACTGTTTATTAATTTTGGGGTGTCCTATTAACTGACATCACGTCACACTTGCAAGTACCTTAAAATGCCTCTGTATCTATTAAACTTAATTAATTATTTAGGCTGTACTCAGCTAGTGAGAAGCCGAGCAAATAAACGATGCTAGCATCTTTTTCTGTACAGACCGTTATTTTGTATGGGAATGACTTTTTTGGAAAATCCTTCCTGGCTGAACGATCTCATCACAATATTTGATACATTTTTGAATAGAACATGAAGAGGAAATTATCGAAATCAATATTCTTTGCTCAAATTTTCATTTGCGATATTATTATTATAATAATTTTTTTTAGGGCTAAATATATCTTGAAATTTTATACTCCATTTACGCATGAATAATACTTTTTGTTTATGAAAGAATGGTTGATGAGGTGAAGGTGAATAATGAGGTTAATTTAGAAGACGTGATATGCCTAATATAATGTGTTATTTGAACGTGATTAAAGTTGAATGTGATGAGATGCTACTATTGATCTTCAGTAATTACTTCAATAGTCGACCTCTAAACAGGCCACACGTAAAGTGAAACGATATACTTTAAGCTGCAGAATGTTTGGACGACAAAGTAGTCAGTGAAGTTGAATGAAGTGGTCAGCTGGTACATAAGTGTAGGCGTTAATGTGATCATGTGATGGGTTGTTGACACGAAATCTTGGTTTAAGAATAGTAATTATAGTTTTCTTTTTAATACCTAGCGGGTTCACTGAATGGTGACTAACAGCGGAATTCAGGTTGCGTATTTCGTCCTATTTGGGAGTCGTTAGCTAGACGTACCTGCATTCCCAGTGATCTTACCTCTAATGAATAGTTCCCTACAATAGGTATAGAGAATATGCGAAATAGGGAGGTGGTAGTCAAAGAACTGGTGGCAGTTCAGTTCTTCAGCGGAACATATTAACCGTTCATACATGCCACGACAGATTTGAGCATTCTTAGGACTTCTGATTTACCTGAGAGTTTCTCTTAGGAATAAAACAAATATTGTATGCTTGCTAGCAACTGGATAAGGGATGAATTTGTCTGGAGGTCTAGCGGAAAGTAGTGACCAGAAGGGTCTACCACGTCAGGATTTGGGAGAATTACTGACCAATGACATTGGCTGGTGGTCTCGCTAAAATCACGAACTGGTAAAAGTTGGAATTTTCGGGCCATTTCAATAGGTCCCCGCGGCTAACCTCGCCTTGTTACAGAAAAGCGCTGGTTTCAAAACCGGATGAGTGCGTTCCAAACTAGGAGAAAAGTGTTCTTCAATGCTCCCAGGTTTTCTAGTGTCTTTCTTGACAACATCAATCTGTGTTCAGACTTGAAACAAGTTAAATCCCTATAAAATATCTCTTGAATACGCCATACACCTGCCTCTCCCACATCCATCTCTTACAACCAACTGAAAACGGCTGGATCTTTGAACATTTTACTTCTTTCATTAAGTTACCCAAGGTAATTCCTTTTGTAAGTGGTGTCAGTGTATATTACCTCTGGAAAATTTATATATATATTTATATTGATTCGCTTCCGTAAGCTGAAGCATATAGTACCTGTCTAACCATTTTTACTCCCCATGAAAACTTCTTCAGTTGCCTGCAACCTTTCCGGAATCCCAGTGATACTTCTCACACCTAGTGTAGCACGAAGCAATTACTATGTTATATATATATATATATAACAATTTTTTTCTTTCACTTCAACGTAATCTTTTCTGGTTATATATCTTCTAGATTTCAAAATAGCTGCACTTCTGGCTTTAGCATTTGAGTCTTGCACTCAGGCAAATCTTTCGCATATTACCGCTCTACTTGTATAAGAAGGTGTAAACATATCCTACGTGTTCATAACGAAGACTTTTCACCGTCTATTCTACCAACAAGACTTCAATACCCGTTTCAGCAGCAACACACATTACATATTTCCCGCAGTGTTTACATAAAGTAAAATCTATCGATCACTCTATGCAAAGGTGATCATCAAGTGCTCTGCCTTCACCACAGATGATGACTGCCTTTATCCACCGTCTTCGAATTCTGATAAGACATTTGGTGTTCAAACTGTTTCGATCCACCTAGCAAGCAATAATGTTCGATGTATGTGCATGCGGTTTCCAGTTATTCGCGTCCATCCGTTGTACTTTTTTTATTACAGCTTGATTCCCCACCGTACTTTTTGGTACAGTTATGGAATTTTCAGCATGTGATATCGGTAGCCCAAATTTTGCAGGTCGACCATAGATATCAGGTGTGCGTCGGCAGGGGATCGAACCCCGGACCATGTACATGGTCGGCGAGAGTCCTAACCACTGTGCCACTGACGCACATATTATCCTACAGTTATGCTTCTCTGACGTTGGTAATTTAGTTGTGTGTTTGGCGCTGAGGCTTTTCTTTAGTAGCACAATAAAAGCTTTGCAAATACATTACCCAGCTAAGAGAATTCAGACACATCAAAAAGTACAGTTTCCTAGTGGTGATGGAAAATTCACTATTCATATAATTCAACGTATCTCTTTAATTTGCTTGAACACTAGGTAGTAAGTGTCATGCATTTAGTCCTTTGTTTGGTGCAGACTGAATTCTGCCAGTCATGTTTGCATTGTTGCCAGCATGCTAGGTGACTTGACATCATGATGCACTATGAATTATTGTTATTACATGGTTGGAGACAATCGGCAAGAAGCCTTCGACCACAGTTTAGTGCTTGTTGGCACTCACAAGTCAGCAAGACGCATCTATAACTCTGAAGGAACTAATATCACCTAGTGTTGTAGTCATAGACGCTACCACTGAGCCATTCGGGCTCGTGAGTGACCTCCTGTATATCAATCTCTGAATATTTGGAAGGTGCAAATAGCACCTCTGAAACATTAAGTGTAATTCATTTGGCATTCAAGTACATAAATGAAGTAATATCAGTACGTTTGCTCACGTTAAGTCAGCGGCAAAAGCATTAGCTTTTGTTAGTGTTAATTATTAGGTTGATCATCCATACGTCTTCTAGCCGGTAGTGGACCCGGAAAAGCTGGAAGGCCAGACGGGAGGCTAGCAACATCACCTCGTGAAAAATAACACGACTGCTACTGAGACTTCATAACATGAGTCTTGAAGCGCCTATCTTCCACTCGAAATGCAAACAATGAAAATGAAATTATGTGATCGATAGTGGATTTCAGTGGTATCCAGGACACGTGTTTCCTTCCTTCTGTGTACGACTTTTCATATGGATGTATTTTTAATCCCCTGCTAGTGACTATTAATCATATTAGGTCTATTTAACCTTAATCTTCTGCGTTAGATTATTTTGTACTAAGAGATGGCAAGTAAATAGAGACTTGAAATTCTCGGTCAAATGCAATCATCAAACGTAAGATTCAAGTTAATTTCAGAAAGTTATCTCACTCCGCAAAGTGGTTAAGTAAAAGACAAACAAAATCTATTCATAGCGCTATTCTATCTCATCTTGTGGATACAGAACACAAGATTGATGTCAACGAGGCTTTCAAAGTCATTTACCGTATGCCAACAAATCTTAACTTCGTCTTACGAGTTCGTCTCCTACATATTGCTGAGGCCGTTGGGATCCACACTAAGATGTCTAACTTATGTATCCAAAAGAAGCCGGTTCAGACATTGTCCTTACCTTGGCCATCTAGGTTCGAATGATCTTTCCTATTTTGTAGAAATTTCCTTAATTTTAGTTGATTTTCTCTTTGCGATTATATTTTTTATTATTATTGTGATTTATGCATCTTTAATGAACTGTAATTCCATTTATCCCACTTAAAAAATCCATATTATTTTAAAAACACCAATATTGGTATTGACTACTATTCTGAAATAATAAAGGAGATTTGTAGTTCAGGTGGATGATTTGCAAATAGTAATGTTCTCTGAGATGGTTGGTTTAATTGCCAAGCTTTCGTCGTCCTTCTGGAGAACATCTTCAGCTCAAGTTTTGGCTTAAAGTGAACTGATTTAAATTCTCCGTGAATGATAGAATTGCGTCTCCTGGTAACCATCTTCATGAATAGAGCCAGAAGAGGAAATTATCGAAAAGGATATTTTTTCTTTGCTCGTTTATTTTGTTTTTTTTCTAGATGTCTGAATGAATATTTTCACTATATGGTAATGATGTTGAAATACAGGGAACCTTCGTGAAAAAAAACAGATAAATAAATTTAACATAAATAATCCAGATAGGAATAAATCACAAGATTTTAACATATCTGATCTAAAGTTACAAGATGGTGTGAACAATCCTCGCCAACTATAATTTTTCGATTCGAGTATATCCTTACCAAGCTAACAGGATATCAGATAAACTAATACGAATCATGGAAAAAACATTGTCAAGAGGCGAAGGAAGGGACGAAACATTGTAAAGGTAAAATAAAAGTATACTACCAATGTAGATCTAAGGTAACTTCTGTCTCCTTGTATACACAGTTGCCGCTTCTTTAATCTGATTTCTCATGCTTCGGCAAAACCAAGAGCTTTTTCATTACCCTGCTTGTTAATAACTATAAAACTTTCACTCAACGTCACTATATGATCACAATTCAATAAATGTCGTGTAATCGAAATTCATTGTACTCATTTCAACAAAACATGTGAAAACATATTACGTAACAATTATTGAAATGTACTCACATGTAAATAAGTGCTGTTATTTGTTAGTTTCGTTAGTTTCTTTTATTCCCTTTTTTATTCTAAAGCAAAGGCAGTTAACACGTTTCAAAGTACCAAGATCAATAGTGATAATGTTGTCTGCTCATTTACTGCAGTGATTCATACGCTATTTGAAAAAAAACATTGCAGATTTTGTTACTTTCAGTTATGGTTTTTATAATATTCTTTTTACTTTGGATGTGTATTTACTACTTAATGACTAGTGACCAGTAGTCTGATGTGTTTACATCCTAGGTGTCTTAAATTTTCAATGCTAATGAAAATAAAAGTTTATTGTATGGGAATGGAATATGAGGGATATGGGGTGTATCCCACTGTTTTGGTACATTACATTACCGGAATACCATAGTAAACCACACTATTCTTTATATACGTGTCCAAACCAAGTTCACTTTTAACAGTTTGAAAACAAATTTGGGCATTGGATATATGATATTCATGATTATAAAGGTTTTCTTGTATTTCCCAATCAATGAAAAACAAAACGATATTGTTTTTACTGATGTTTCGCTATTGAATGCTGCCAATTGCTTTATCAAAGTATTAGTAAACCAGAATCTGCTTAAAGGATTTCATAATGAGCTGACATTGGTTAGAGAACCATTGGAAAACCTGGGAGTACTGTACGGCTATTTCCTCCTAATTTGAGAATATTTATCAATACGCACCCACCGGGTTCGAACCCAGGACCTTCCGGTTACAGGGCGACCTCGTAGACCATTAAGCCACTGGGACCCGATCCAATGGCCCATGAATTGGCAGAAGTTAGAATTCATGGGCCATTGGATCGGGTCCCAGAGGCTTAATGGTATACGAGCTCGCCTTGTAACCAGAAGGTCCTGGGTTCGAACCCGGTGGGTGCGTACGGATGAAGAGTACCAAACTAGGACGAAACAGCTGTCCAGTACTCCCAGGTGGTGTTCCGATGGTTTTCTAACCAATGTCAGCTCATGATGAAATCCTGTAACCATTCAACGAAATCCCTAAAAACCAATACTTGAAAACCAGAATTTACAAAATCCCAGTTTATATATAGCAACTTAATCATCGTTGCTCAGCATGGAGGCATTTTTGCGTTGTCAAGTTGACTAACTGGTAAAGATAACAAAACCACCATGTGTAGATTGTTGGATTCGATAAGTGTGTAAAATTATAAAAGCAGCATGCATTTACATAATGAAATTGCTTATCAATCACATTCGTGTTGACTTTGTCATTTCGTGTGGGGTGGCGCGTGGGTGTTGTAACCAGGTCAAATTCTATTTTAGTACATCATTCCTATTCAGACAATTGGGATTCCATTTGATATGAAATGCTTCTGATGAAATAGTAGGTTCTTTGTGATTTCTGAAATGCTTTTTCTGGATTATTTCAATATTGTCTGGTTCTATAGCGTGTAGACAAGCTATGGCTGGCTGATGATTTTTCAAGCTTTTCTAGTTCACCTGGATTTCTTTTGTCTAGAATTTGTACATAATTTACAAAGTTCTACAGCCATTATTGATAATAGCGTTTTTTTTAGGTACCATTTTCCGAAGAATTTTCCATCCTCATAGTTAACAAATTCAAAATTATACTCTTGTACACTATCAGTGTATAAGTGGTGTGCAAGAACACCAAGTTAATTCGTCCAGTGCCTGTAAGTACGTAAAACATGGCATCCAGAGAGTTTAAACTGTGTATGCCAGACCTTCATCAACACCCACTAACTGTCGATTCTATGGATAAGATGGCTGTACACCACCCATGAATCTATTGCTCAACAAATGTACAGAAGGGAATGGAGGTGGATTAAACATAAGCTGAGGACATGACATATTATCCAAATGAGAACCGATGGGTTGGGTCTTCGAAGGTGACATATGACCACATGAACAAGAAATAAAAACTCTTGAATAGTTCTGTAGCCCTTTAAGATTGACAACAAGGAAGCCAGTCCAGGGGAGATTTGCCATTGAGAACCTATGCCCCACCCAGAACCCAAGATATGACCAGTTATAGTAAGGTAGATGACTCTGTGTGCGTCGGTGGTATAGTGGTTAGGATGCTCACCAACCATGCACATGGGCCGGAGTTCGATCCCCGGCCGACGCACTCCTTTACCTCGCTGAGCCAGAAATAATGCTGCTGAAGAGGAAAGGTTGTGCATGAGGCTAGCAACCACATCCTGTAAAATAAGCACTGCTACAGAAACTCCAAGCCACTAGCTTGAAGCCCTATGTTCCACTGGGGAACGTGAAGGAAAAAAAAGACGACTTTGTAATATGAGAAAGAATACCATTCGCCTACTAATTTCGTTATCAGTTTGTCTATATTCCTTAAATGTATTTTACTTAGGCAAATATTTCAATGTCAAACAATGAAGATTGTGATGACTGACTGCTTCAATGAAAGTGAATTATACAGACTCAAAATCTATGCTTATAATATCTAAGTAAAGCCCAACTGACAGTTCCATAATGTATGCGAAAATATGCTGATTACCAATAGTTGATATTTTTCATTAAACTTTCCCCAGCGAAATATGCATTTAAATTACTGATTGACAATTTTTTGAAGACAGTCGTCTGAGTTATCGTTTTTGTTTTGGTCTGATCACATGCTTTCTCTGAAAATAGCAAGATAATCCCCCCAGTGAATAAAACTTTTCTATCGAAATAGATAATCGGTATTATTCCATATACTCTAGCATATTCACTGAAAGACGCATGGATTTAAACCCAAATACAATGGATTATTGTAAATATCCTTGAAAAATCAATGTGTTACACTCTACTTCTTCTGAAAAAATATGGATGCACTGATGACGGTGTCTAGTACGATAACCAAACGTTTTAAAATAAAAGCTCTAGCCTCGGAAATAAGTTAGTAACAACAAAAGATGTACCACTAGAACAGGAGATCAGTCACCCTACGTATACAACTGCCTGAGTATTTCCTACAACCATTTCCATCACTATCTTTACGCCATTTTAAATCGCTTTTAGTTTAGGACAACTAACATCACTTTTCATGCACCACCTATAAATACCCTGAGTAATAATAAAAATAATAATATTGCTTTATTCCAGAAACAGTACTAGTGGTATAATGTGGAATTTTCAGCACATATCTACAATACTTACATCTAATTTTATCAAACATTTAAAAGGAGTATTTCAAAAAATAAATATAAAAACAACAACAACAAAAACAAAAAACACAAAAATAATTTCAAAAAATGCGAAAAAATACCAAGAAGTAGAAAGGAAAATAAACAACATAATAAATAATATCTCAGTATTGGGTAGTGGAAGCTATGATATGTTTATGCGTGGTGACAGTAAAGCTATAATCATACAAGAAGTTATGAAATGATATTTAAGAATGTTTATCGCCAAGATGATCAGTTAATTTAGGTTGAAAACAACACTAAACAATCATAAAATAACATTTCAGGTTTGTTGTTTTTTATCAGGTCTAATGCGGTGTTTGTAGTAATAGTGTGAGTAATCCTGCGTAATACAAAATTTTAAGATGGTGATAATAGCGTTCACAACCAAGATTGTCAGTTAATATTGCCGAACAGAAAACAAAAACAACCACAAGACTAATAATTACATGATGCTTAATGGCACGACAATTTTGTAATACTCATAGTGCTAATATAGTCGGAACCAGTAGATCCACAAAAGAAGGAATAGAATAAAGTACAAAAAAGTAAGCTAATGGTAATAATTTAGGTAGCTGAGTATGTTAAGAAGGTGTTCACTATAGAAATACAAATAAGAGAGAAATAAAAGAGCCTAAAATTATGTTGTTAACAATAAAGCAAATCATAGGTTTCGCGCTTAACATTGCCTCTGTCACTTATAACACAGGCCAAATATGGTATCTTTGAATTCCTGCACTTGGTTGTACGAGCATATACTATTTTATACTGAATGCAGAAGAATGCATTAAAAAAGTATCCTGTATCATTGATCTGTTCTTAACTAATGTATGTGAAATTCAGCAAAAATGCTGCGAAATGCAAGGACTTCTATGAACTGTAATTATGAATGATCAGTTGGGTAAAGACGAGTATCACACTTGTATGAGGGAAGAAATCCCACATTCACAGTATAAAATGGCGTCATTTTTTTTACAAGTTCTCATCATCTGCAGACTACCACAAAATTAGGTTATTTCATACTGAAAATTAAATCCGTCTTGCTTTGTTGAAATTTATCGAGCGAATCACGTTGAAGAAAAATGCTCATTTTATCTTGACCGTTACTCTGGCAATTCAGTTTTCCGTGCTTGACGACACCTTACACGCAGTGCATAAATAAAGGTGTAGTAAAAACCATCAAAAGTTCAATATCAGACCATCTTGATCAAAAAGGCCATAAAGCCAGTATTGAATTATCTTTTTCTATCATCTATACACTACCAAATGAAATTGCTGAAAGCCTCCAGTTATCGAACACCCAAAACAACGGAAGTCAGTGTGATTCGTTTAAAACACCCGGCGCAAAAACCTGTGCAAAATAACAGATGCAGTCACAATTGCTATCCTAGCCTTCTGTGTAACTTAAGGATACATAAATTCTGCATTATTTTTCCGATATTCAATTTGGTGTTGTATTGATGCAGATTACCACTTAAAGATGGTTTGAACTGTGATATATCAATGTTATTAACTCAATATTACTTAAAACATTATTACTTTCAGATCAAAACAATGTGTAACTGATCTTATCCAGTTATTTTCTTAATTTCTTGATACATTCTCCCAGAAAGTTAACTTTCGCTTTCAAGTTCTCAAGTTTGACAGAGTAACTCAGAAGCTCATTGAGCTCCTTCGCTGTTGAGTGATCCTAGCACTTTTTCAAATTGGGAAAGATACCTGTCAAGATATTAGGGATAAAAGATGTTCAGTGAAAATGTGGAAACCCTCACAATTTCGCACGTCATCCTTGTACAGAAGCTATGCTAATCTTCTCTTGTTTTTTTTTGGCAATTGCAGTTTATGCCTATGTGAGATTTTTGTTCTTCTCACTCCAGTGTTTTGATGGGCATTTTCCATGTCCTCAAATTACAATAATTTTATTTACTTTTCATACTATTATAAAGAAGTGAGAAATTAGACTTAGGTCAAGTTAAAAAGACATATTGAAGGTCAAAATAACAATGAAGACCACTAAACGAAATAACAGAAGTAATAGTACATCTCCCATAGTGTCAAAACAAAATTTACTAAGAAAGGTTCAGTGTGATGACGAATTGTTTGTGATGAATGCATAAAGGTGGTTTAAACTTTCTAATTGCTAGCTAGGGCTTGCAAAAACTTTAGGATACGCCCTCCCCCAAACACGTTTTATAGATAGGTTTAAAAGATGCGTTAATGTCATTTTTATGTCCTGTCTCCTCTATAATATGTTTCGCAATAGAGGAGCTAGGTCTCCTGTTCTCACCATTAATGGGTCCTGAAGATTCCATTTGTTTCTGGAGCCATTTAGGAATATGCTCTGAAACCAGCCCTTACTTGCAGAGATCGATGAGTCTTCCCTATGTATGTGTGTCCACACGTGCATTCAAAAGAGCCTTAGTAAGGTGACTCTTCAGTAGAATCCAACGAATATGCACTGAAGACACTTGATGAGGAACAAAGAAAGTTGACACGAACTCTTTTTGTTAACAATTATCCAGACAAATTCATCAGGAGATATAAAGTAGTCAGAACACCAAGACCCACTCTACAACTCGCCCTTAAGAAAGACGTGTACATCAAGCTACTATTTATTGGTGATTATAGCGGCTTGATAACTAGACAAATACTGAACGCTGCTGTTAAAAAGACTTTTTATGCAGTTAATATCATAATAATTGAGAATGTAAAGCCAATATATCCATCTAGGCCCTATGAACATGCGAAAAATGATGTCACATCCCACTGTATTTACCTATTTGAATGTACGCGTGGACACACATACATAGGGAAGACTCATCGATCTCTGCAAGTAAGGGCTGGTTTCAGAGCATATTCCTAAATGGCTCCAGAAACAAATGGAATCTTCAGGACCCATTAATGGTGAGAACAGGAGACCTAGCTCCTCTATTGCGAAACATATTATAGAGGAGACAGGACATAAAAATGACATTAACGCATCTTTTAAACCTATCTATAAAACGTGTTTGGGGGAGGGCGTATCCTAAAGTTTTTGCAAGCCCTAGCTAGCAATTAGAAAGTTTAAACCACCTTTATGCGTTCATCACAAACAATTCGTCATCACACTGAACCTTTCTTAGTAAATTTTGTTTTGACACTATGGGAGATGTACTATTACTTCTGTTATTTCGTTTAGTGGTCTTCATTGTTATTTTGACCTTCAATATGTCTTTTTAACTTGACCTAAGTCTAATTTCTCACTTCTTTATAATAGTATGAAAAGTAAATAAAATTATTGTAATTTGAGGACATGGAAAATGCCCATCAAAACACTGGAGTGAGAAGAACAAAAATCTCACATAAGCATAAACAGAAATTGCAAAACACCAGAGAAGATTAGCATAGTTCCTGTACAAAGATGACATGCGAAAATGTGAGGGTTTCGACATTTTCACTGAACTTCTTGTTCTTTTCTCTGTAATATCTTGACAGGTATCTTTCACAATTTAAAAAAGTTCTAGGATCACTCAACAGCAAAGGAGCTCAACGAGTTTCTGAGTTACTCTGTCAAATTCGAGAACTTGAAAGCGAAAGTTAACTTTCTGGGAGAATGTATTAAGAAATTAAAAAAACAACTGGATAAGATCAGTCACGCATTGTTTTGAACTGTAAGTAATACATTGACTGGAGGATTTCATCATGACCTGACATCGGTTATGGAACCATTGGAAAACCAACAGGGACTACTGAACAGCCTGCTGTTTTGTCCTGGTTCGGGACTCTTCAGCGATACGCATCCACTGGGCTTCAAACCCAGAACATTCTGGTTACAGGGTGAACTAGCTCGCAGAACATTAGGCCACTGGGATCCGATCCAATGCCCCATGAGTCCCAAACTAAGATGCAACAGCTGTCAGTAGTTCTCTAACTGATAACAGTCCTTGGTCTAACCTGAAACCTGAAGCCCTACAAACTAATTCTTGAAAAGCAAAAGAATAATTGTTATTAACAAGAATAATGTTTTAAGTAATATTGAGTTAATAACATTGATATATCACAGTTCAAACCATCTTTAAGTGGTAATCTGCCTCAATACAACACCAAATTGAATATCAGAAAAATAATGAAGAATTTATGTATCCTTAAGTTACACAGAAGGCTAGAATGGCAATTGTGACTGCACCTGTTATTTTGCACAGGTTTTTGCGCCGGGTGTTTTAAACGAATCACACTGACTTCCGTTGTTTTGGGTGTTCGATAACTGGAGGCTTTCAGCAATTTATTTGGTACTTGATAGATGATAGTAAAAAGATTATTCAATACTGGCTTTATGGCCTTTTTGACCAAGGTGGTCTAATATTGAACTTTTGATAGTTTTTACTACACTTTTATTTTTGTGCACTGTGTTAGGTGTTGTCAAGCACGGAAAACTGAATTGCCAGAGTGATGCCCAAGGTAAAATGAGTATTTTTCTTCAACGTGATTCGTTCGATAAATTTCAATAAAGCAAGACAGATTTGATTTTCAGTATGAAATAACGTAATTTTATGGTAGTCTGCAGTTGATGAGAACTTGAAAGTCAAAATGACACCATTTTATACTGTGAATGTGGGATTTCTTCCCTCATACAAGCGTGATACTCGTCTTTACCCACTTTATTATTCATAACTACTTATAAGTTGAAAAAACTGCAGACAGTTCATAGAAGTCCTTGTATTTTGCAGCGTTTTCGTTGAATTTCACATTCATTAGTTAAGAGCAGATCAACGATACAGGATACTTTTTTAATGCATTCTTCAACAATCTTCTACATTCTTCTATCAAAGCAAGAATCGGAAAAGCGAGACAAGCTTTCACTACTCTCAAGTCTGTGTGGAGGTCAACAGCACTCAGCATCAAAAATAAGATCCGGATTTTCAACTCCAATGTGAAGTCAGTCAGTGGTACTATACGGATCAGAGACTTGCACTGCGCGTCATAAAGGGCATCTCAAACAAACTACAGACCTTCATCAACAGTTGTCTTCGCTCAATACTACTCAAGATCAGATGGCCAGAAAAGGTCAGCAACAGAGATCTCTAGTAATGAACGAACAAACCAGGAACCGATTGTGAAACAAATAGGCAGGAAGAAATGGAGATGGATTGGCCATACTCTAAGGAAACCATCAAGTGACATCACTAGACAAGCCATTCCTCGAGTGGAACCCGAAAGGGAAGCTGCGAGGTGGTCGTCAGTGCAAGGCTGACTTGGAGGAGGTCATGTGAAGAGGAGATGAAAGCATGTGATCAGACGTGGAGCCAGGTGAAAACGCTGGCAGAGAACCGAACCCAATGGAGACGCATTGCTGAAGCCCTATGTTTCTCTAGGAAGTAACCTAACCACTGTGCCACCGATAGTTTTATTCATGTTGTTCAACAGAACCACTAAAATATTGAAATATAATCATCTTTCCCCTGGTTGCGAAACGTTTCGTTATAGTGCGTGTCTCAAGGAAGTTTTGTCGGCTATACAGTAAAGAACGTAGGCATCAGTTTCTCACAATCAGAGCGCAACTGAATTAATTTGGTGGTTACAGTGATGGCACTCTGAAGACTGATGAATGTCCAGAGGCCTTATATATCCATGTGTATCAACCACATTATGATTCTGTTTATTCAAGTTGTTCTACATGACTAACTCAACTAAGAAAAAGGCACAAACAGCGAAGAAAATTTTCTTTTCGACGATTCATTTTCATGAGCTGTACAATCGTAATTATATTTAACAAAGAAATCTTCAGACCTATCAGATACTGGTAAATTTTGTCCTTGGAAAATTGTATTACATAATGTAAGGTGTAAGAAGGGATGACTAATTGTAAGTTAGAAAGGAGACAGAAGTTGGCATGACGTAATAAGTGTGAGATAATGAATAATCAATAAGCTCACATTCTCCTGCAGACAGTTAATCCAGTCTAACGCTAAGGACAAGATACCGCTTTTGGCCACCTCAGTATGTATTTATCAATTTACCTGCTCGTGTGGAGCAAATTACATTGGCCGTACGCAACGTCAAGTCCACAAACGTATTCTGGAACACTGCCCAGCTTGGTTATCCAGAGGAGAAAAGAAGAATAGCAACAGCTCGATCCTCGAACACCTTGTCATCTCTGGACATTGAGCACCTCCACATGAATGCTTCACAGTGTTACACAGAGTCCCTGAATATCGGGGACTTCGAATACGCCATCTGTACATAGCTGAAGCATTAGCTATTCGGGATCTGAAACCGGACCTCTGCATCCAAAAGCGATACATACATTCTCTTGCCTTACCATGGCCAGAGTAAAGTTCTCACCACAATTTTGCTTCTTTCCTTTATTATGTAAGTTCCCTATTATTGTTATTATTATTTTATTTTACTGATACTTTTATTATCATTATTATTCCCATCATCCACATTTTATTACCACTCTATTACTGTTTATTAATAACATTGCTTTTCCATACAGATTTTATATAAAAACACTTTATAGTCTTTCCACTAGTTCCTGTCCATTCTACACGAGCTTATTGATTATTCATTATCTCACACTTATTACGTCATGCCAACTTCTATCTCCTTTCTTACTTACAATTAGTCATCCCTTCTTACATCTTACATTATGTAATGCAATTTTCCAAGGACGAAATTTACCAGTATCTGATTGGTCTAAGGATTTCTTTGTTAATTATAATTACGATTGTACAGCTCATGAAAATGAATCGTCGAAAAGAAAATTTTCTTCGCTGTTTGTGCCTTTTTCGTATGACTCAATATGGGAATATTTCTTTCATTGAATAACTCAACTAAGTAAATGGTGATTTTCATCAAACTGTTTTTCCTACAAACATATTCCCTTGATAAACTCAGACAATGCAAGAAGTACATATTGTGCAGGATAAAATGACGTCATTTTACTTTATTAGTTTTTTTTTACAGCTGCACGTACAATTATATACAATTTTTCACCACAAGACTGAACTCAATGAATTACTGGACCATTTAAAAAAACGTGAATACCTTTTTATTTGCATAAACAGAATAATTCAGACATGATAAATCATAATTAAGACAAGAATAGAAGGAGGACAAGTGAAGTATGCTGAGGAAATCCAATGTTTTTTTGACAGGAAAGTTCATTTCGAAGCCTGACAATAGGCTGAATTATAGCATAACACATGGATTATATAATATTATTAATCGAGAAATAAAAGTAGGTATCTTAATGCATTTTATTTGAACAAAATCTAGTCGTATATGCTATAATTTTAAAGATGTGAGACTTAAATAGCAGCAATCACAATCAATGGAAGAGATTTAACAGAGATTACTTCACTCCCTTCACTTATCCGGTTAGGAAGCACGGTTTCAATCACAGAAAGTCGAACAGCACGGATGAAGATGTCAAAGCCAGCTAGCCAGCTAGTCAGCCAAATTCGGAAACGTAAGGTACACCCTCATCAACCTGAAACTAGTTTCGAAATCTTCGACACTCAGTCAGCATGAAGAACAAGATTCCGAATTTCAACGCAGATGTGAAGTCAGTCAGTCAGTGAGTCAATTCTTCTATACGGGTCGAAAACTTGCACTGTGTGTCAGTCGCGAAAAGGACTTCCAACTAGTCACTGCAGACTTTTATCATCATCATCAGCTGTCTCCTTCACTGGCTCCATACTGAAAATCCAATGGCCAGTCGACTAGCCAGAAAGAATTGGCAAAAAGCAACTATGGCTGGGAACACACCAACCAAGAGCCGATTGTTCAGCATTTATGTAGGAAAGAATGGAGATGGATCGGACATACGTTAAGGAAACCGTCGAATGACATCGCGCTCAATGCAGGCTATTTCTCGAGTGGAATCCCGATGAGAAGTGGCGGGTGGATCGTCGGTGAGAGGGTTGACATGGAGGAGATCGTGTGAGTTGGGAGGGGGGAGATGAGAGATTATGGGTAATCGTGTGATCAGCCAGCTGGAGAGGACGGCAGAGAATAGAACAGAGTGGAGATGTGTTGCTGAAGACCTATTTTCCATTTGGAACCCAAAGGAGCAATGATAATAATGACATTTTGATATAACATAAAGTGATTCAGCATTATTAATAATTGGATGACGCTTGGAGTACAATTTCCTGCTTATTCTGAAAATAATTAATAAAATGTATAAGACATATGGGGTGATAACTAAGGCAGAAATGGAAATATCAGTCTTGGCAAAATTTGAACAATAATGACCACAGGATTACTAGATTATCACGAGCTATTATTATCATTATCATTATTAATATTTACATTATTATAACTGCTATTACTATTGTCATTATCAAAGAACATGAGATTTTAAAAACAATAAATATATATATATATTTCAACGGAAATTTTACAGAAGGTGAGATAACAGATAAGTTACAAGTTAGTGATTCATTCAGTAAACATTGAAATCAGCCATTATTTGTTTTTAAGTTATTATTTGCATTTCCTGTTAGCTGACTATGTTGAAATCGAAATGCCTTTTGTCTGGTGAAATGTCAGCTCACAGCACGGACGCCTTGACAAAGGGCGGAAAAAAATATGGTGTTATTTCAGTTGATGGAGATTAGAAGTGGAATCCGGAATGAGCATTTCGCTCTGCTTTGATCTCGTCAGCTCAGTGCACTAGCCCCCGATGAGAGATGGCGTTCCTGCGGACACTTAAACCCTGAAGCCTGAGACCGGGCATTTTGGTTCAAAATAATTCAATCAATATGAAATACAGGTTAACCGAAAAACCAGTAATAACTTACGCTTGTCTGAAAAGACACGTCTTTAGTCGTCCAGTGGCCCATCGATTAACGCTTTGGAGTTTAAAACCATAGGCGTGTGGTTCCAGTCTCAGTAGGAGCTCCTCCTTTTTTTGGAGAGGTACTTAGACGCAGATGAAAAGTCCCGAATGAGGCAAAATATATATCAGATTCCACTGTTGGTTACCACCAACATATCCCAGTATGGCTACGTAAAGGTGTAGTTAAAACCATTAACAGCTCGATATTAGACCATCTGGTTCAAACTGGCCACAAATCCAGCCAGCGTAGAGGAATCCTTCTCTATAATATACCGGGTGATTAACAAATTACCTAAATCATCGAAGCACTACATGCTCCAAACAGCAGAGGCTATTGTAATTCGCCTCAAACAACCAGTGCTCTGTGTGCAAAAGAAACAAGTCCGGCCCCTAATAGTGCCCTGGCCCTCAGTAGAAACTATAAACTGATGAATTTGTAATATCATCTATCCTAATTCTTCTGACATTCAGCTTATTTTATGTTGATGCTATTCAGCTGTAATCCATCAATATTATTGATTCGATGTTATTTAAACATTAATGTCTGATATTTTTTCCAGTAAATGGTCATCAGCAGTGTCCACACATGATTCCAGCTAAGAATTCCATCATGCTGCTAGGTAAGAAACAGACACTTATATGTGACCGTAGTCAGAGGTGGCGCTATAAGGCGAATCGACAGAAATTCAGTCACGCAGAGGTCTTAGTTATGCGTCGGTGGCAAAGCGGTTAGGATGCTCGCCGAGCATGCACACGGTCCGGGGTTCGATTCCCGACCAACGCACTCCTTTACCTCTCTAAGATAGTAATAGAACTGGCAAAGAGAGAAGGTTGGGCATGAGGCCAGCAACCCCATCCTGTAAAAATAAACACTGCTACAGAAACTTCAAGCCTCTAGCTTGAAGCCATATGCTCCACTGGGAACGTAAAAGAATAAAAGAAGAGGTCTTAGTTCAATTCTTGACTAAGATACTTCAAAATCTCTGCTAGTTTTCTGGACGTCAATAAGCTCAAAATAATAAAGAAAGTTGAGCGTGGGGCAAGAAATCCTCATGAGTTGAAACAACGCTACCATGATTGAAAATTCAAACTTTGAAAGCCTTCATTTCCTCTGGGAAAGTATGCAAACAATCCATGGGACCTAAGACTTCAACTCAGCAACTGAATGGTCAGTAGGCTCATCTTGAAATCAGATGGTCTTATGGTCGGTCTTTGATAGGGTAGTTGACGACAAGACGAAAGTTTTGTTGCCTACAGTTACGCATGATATCCCCAACTGTGGTGGACAGTATTATTGAGGAGACTGAAGCGATCGCGAGGACACTAATATGCTAGATTTAAAAGAATACCCTAGAAGATCTGGATTTCGCCGAAGATTTGTGCTTAATATCACACACACTCGAAGGCTTACAGGCGACTTCCAGCAAACACGTGGAAGAAGCTGAAAAGACAGGACTTCAAGCGAGTTTAGAAATGACGGAGGTGGTGAAGATAACAAAGCAACAACACAACAACAACAACAAGCAGCACAAGTCAATACCAGCGCGAGGAATTTGAAATAGTTCACTTCCTTCACTTATCTAGCCAACAGCATCGTTTCAACTACAGGTGACACAACAAATGACAGTGTCAAAACTAAACGGGATCGGAAAGGTAAGACAGAAGACCTTCGTCACTCTGAAACCAGTCTAGAAATCTTCTGCACTCAGTTAGCGTGAAGAACAAGATTTGGATTTTCACCACCAATTTCATGTCAATCAGTTCTTCTACATAGGTAAGAAACTTGGTGCTTGAGTCACGAAGAGCATGTCCGACAGGTTGCTGGAAACCTTTATTAGCAACTACCTTCTCTGGCTCCATAATGCGAATTCAATGACCAGAAAGAAACTACAGGAACCAAGCAACAGGCAAGCGACGGGTATATGGAAGAAAATGGAGATGAATTGGACATACACTGAGAAGACCATTGAACGACATTACACCTAGTGGAAATCGACGAGGGTGACATGGAGAAGATTGTATGAGGTGGAGACGAAGGCTCACTAGCAATTTTGGGTCCAGCCAAAGAGGGTTGTAGAGCACAGGACAAGATAAAGATGTAATACTGAAGCTGTGTATTCCACTAGGAATTCAATAAGCATAATGATGATAATAATAAATACTCTTTAAAGATGTTGCATTTCAAGGAAAATCAACGCTGAAATCGTCTTCAGAGCTCTACACATCATGTGAAATCACTCAACTTTAATGCTGGACAATTCTTCTATCATATTCATATTCAAGTTAAGCATAAGAAGGAGAATTATTTCCAGTTTATGCATAAAATACTCTTTTTTTTCTTTCAATGTAGTAAATTACCTTGTAAGTATTATAATTTCATTTAATTACAGTATGCTTTGTGGTTTCGCCCCTGTTATCTTTTCTCCTCTCATCCTATTATTATTATTATTACATAACAAACCAAGTGGTAGAAAAAGATAATGCTTTCCATTGGTGATATATTCTACCAGAACATGAGAGAAGAAATGCAAAAGAAAAAACGAATGTAAATGATGCGTATGATTAAATCTAGCGTGTGTATTTCTTTGCGCATATTAACCGTTCAGAAGTATTTGCATGGAATGATAATCTCCCCCCCCAATCTACTTCTCCATTATTTTCTTGTAAATACTTCAATTCGCTAAGCATGCTTGTGTATGTCTGCCTTTTTTGCTATCAGCTCTGTGTGTTTTCTGTGTTGCTGTCGTTGTTCTTGTTGTATATTGCCTGAGCTGGATTAGGATAATTGCTGGGCTTGCTTTGCTTTATCCTTTTGAGTATTCAAATGAACTGAAAACATGCTTCTTCTTCTTCTCCTTGCATTATTTTCAAACAGTTTTTTGAAGTATTTCTTTTCGATGCATACGGTTGTCATCCTTTGTTTGATTGTTCTTTTTTTTCATTCTTGATATTTGAAGTTGAAACTCACTGTGTTTTGCAGGGAGATCTTTTTTTCCTCTACTACGACATGTATTGATAGTAGTAGATGTATATTCTCTTCTCACACTAGAATTGATTTTTTGAAAGCAATTCAGCATGTGACATTAGATAATTGTATACCATCGTGGATGGGGGGAAAGGATAAAGCAAACAAGAAACTATTCCCCTTTTTTTTCCCCTCTACCTAACTTTATCCAAGAAAAATGTTTTGCCTTCCATAATAGGCGTATAAAAGAAGACAAAAAGTTGAACATCAATTAGTTAGTTGGTTGGTATTACCTGTAATTATATTCTGCAATTAATTCACAGAAAAAGAAGAACAATTACAGTGAATAGTTTTAAAAAATAAATAACATTAGAGAATTCATAAGTAAAGGGTAATGTGAAATATTTCAGTGTTCGAATCGTCAGAAGTTTTTGGGAAACGAAGGTTAATTTTCCAGAGTTGGAAGATAGTCGTAGATTTTTGTAGAAAAGCATTTGGTATAAGGTGTAAATGCCGACGATGTCGCAGGATTCAAGTCACTGAAGTGAGGATAACTGTTATTATTACTCTCCCATTGTAATTCAGTATAATTCGAATAAGAACGTTATACCTCTTCAAGTTGCTGATGGAGCTATCTATGGTCAATATCTGAAACTTACTTGAACTTCCAAAGCTACTATCCTATAATATATGGAGGAGCTGGTTATTTATTTTTATTATTGTTTCCTTTAATTCTTAGAGGAACATAGAGATTCAGCTGCACGTCTCCATTGCATTCGGTTCTCTGCCAACGTTTTCACCTGGCTTCACGTCTGTCCACATGCTTTCATCTCTTCTTCACATGACCTCCTCCATGTCACCCTCGCACTGACGACCAACTCACCGCTTCCCATTCGGATTCCACTCGAGAGATGGCCTGGCGTGTGATGTCACTCATTTGATGGTTTGTTTTCTCAGAGTATAGCCAATCCACCTCCATTTCTTCCTGCTTATTTATTGCACAATCGGTTCCCGCTGGTTTGGTTTGCTCCCAGAGATTCCTGATCTTTTCTCGCCGGCCGTCTGATCTTCTGACAGCTGTTGATGAAGGTCTGTAGTTTGTTCGAAATGCTCTTCATGACTCACCAAGTCTCTGATCCGCGTTTAGTAGCATTGACTTCAAATCGGAGTTGAAAATATGCATCTTATTTTCCATGCTGAGTGCTGAGTGTTGACCTACACATAGACTTGAGAGTAATGGAAGCTTGCCTTGCTTTCCCTATCCTCTCCTTGGTATCCTCTTCAGTTCCGTCCGCCTGTAATTGAAACGATGCTTCTAGTGTCGGTGGGTAGGTGAAGGAGGTTGCTTCTTTCAAACTTCTCCCATTTATGCTGATTGTTGTCAGCTGTTGTTACTGTCGCTGTCGCTATTGGCCAGGAATCTTCATCACCTCTGTTTTCTCTATGTTCACCTGAAGTCCTATCATTGATGCTTCCTCTGCCAAATTGTTGCTTGTCACTGGCATATCTTCGAGTTTGTGGGAGATCAGACATACATAATTATGGGCGAAGTCCAGATCCTCCAAGTTTTTTGCGTGGGTCCATTTAATGCCTGCTTCCTCGTTGCCTACTGCCTGTCACATTATCCAGTCTACCGCCTACAATCAGCAAAATCATTGGAGATATTAGGCAGACAGTCTTGTCTTACTCCCGTCTTCACTTCGAAGGATTCCGTGAGTTTCCCGTTGTGGATTATTTGACATGCAGCATTGTCGTATAGCTGTTGCAACGCAATAATTATCTGGAAAATCTCTCCTTAATGATGTAATTACAATGTTGATACTTATCCGGATGTTTCAATTAGCTCTTTGAATATTATATATGTCCAAACCAAGTTCACTTTTAACGGTTTGAAAAAATTTGAGCATTGGGTATATGATATTCATTATAATAAAGGTTTTTGTATTTCCCAATGAATGAAAAACAAAACGATATTGTTTTTACTGATGTTTCGCTATTTAATGCTAATAGCTTTATCAAAGTATTATTAAACCGGAATTTACAAAATCTCAGCATATATATAACAAACAGTTAGGGGGTGAGAAAATCAACATAGGTCAAGTTAAAGGGACATATTGAAAGTAAAAACAGCGATGAAGATAACTAAACCAAATAACATAGGTAATAGTATGTCTCTTATGATATCGAAATAAATCTGTGAATATTACTCTCTTTTTTCTAAGGTTACATATCACTGTTCTAACGTTTTTCTCATCTAACTTTTCGACCGTATTTGCCTCCCTGAAGTAACTAACATTCATATGTTTTAAGGAAGCTTTCGCTACTGATGTGCCAGTTAGGTTCTACATAAATCTTTAGATAAACTCAAATATTGAAATTATTTTTTGAATAATTACAGTTCATGCTTTATTGTTTACATAATGACCAATCGGTTTATTTAATAATTATTTTGCTAAAACTAGGTGGCGATACTCAGCAGTTCGTTCTTTTCTGTCTGTGACATGACCGCTGGAAGTAGAAGATATAAAAAGATCGGTAGTTTTCTATATTAGTTGTTTATTTAAGATTATTGATCGATATGATAAGGATGTTGTGAGTCGGTAGTACAACGGTGGAATGCTCACCAACCACGCAGGCGTTTCTGGGTTCGATCCCCAGCCACTGATGCACTCCTTTACCTCGCTAAGCCAGTAGTGAGACTGGTAAAGAGGGAAGGTTGGGTATGAGGCTAGCAACCCCAACCCGTAAAAAATAAATACCACTGCTGCCGAAGCTTAAAAGCTCTCACTTAAAGCCCTATGTTCAACTGGAAACGTAAATGAACAAATAATAATAATGAATAACAACGTTTGCATACCACCTATTGACTCAATCCCCATTATTTTTCTTTGCTGCTGTTTGATGTCTGATTTTAATACTTTTTTTGCATTTATCCGGTGGCATAATGGCCCAGCGTTCGATACCTGGCCGACACACACCTGATAACAATGGTCGACCTGGTGAATTTGGGCCACCAAAATCACGTTCTGAAAATTCCATAGTTGTAGCAAAACACTCTGTGAGATCAAGCTGTTACTATTATTAATAACGTGTTTTCCGGCGACTGAGATTTTGTTTAAGTGAATCAAGGTTGTTTTAACCTTGGATTCTCCTCGGAAGTGTTGGCGTGTGTTCCTTGTGGACAGAGTTTTGATCCCACGCTTTTAGGAATAGTATCCTCAATTCTCAGGTACTTCTTACGGTTGATTTAGTTAGCTAACTTTGGTCTACACTACCTGTTTTATGCTTCAGAACTAATTTCATCTGTATAGCTGCCTGATGGCATTGTTGAAGTAATTTTGACCACTTAGTGTTATGATTGTTAAACAGCACCGCAGATTTTATCAAAAGCAACTGTCTTTTTACTATCATTGAAGCTTTTTATGACTGTGAGCAAGTCAAGGAAGTTCTGGTTAGCTATAAAGTAGGATGCAAATATTTACTTCCAGCATTCATATCACAACATGTCGGATCTGGCTGTTGTTTATGTCAAAACTGATACCCTGCAGGCCAAACCACTTGCCAAATGCCAACCAATACAATGATTTAAATTTACATGTATTACATTATGCATCTTGGAGGAGGTAAATGAACCTTTTCCCTGAAACTGCATAATTCGGAAGAAATGGGCACCATTATGTACAGTAGACACTGAGTCACTTAGCTTCGTGGCTACATTGACCTTTGCTTGAATAAATTTCCGTTTAGACAATCAGAAAGAACTAGGGAAGCTGATAACTTTCATGAATTTAATGCTCTCAATGTTCTAAAATGTCTTAAAACGCTCAAGCCCTCACGTAGCTTCGGCCCTGATGGTATACCTGCATATGTTCTAAAACAATGTGCAGATGCTATATGTTCTCCACTAACTAACATCCTGAGTGCTTCTTTCTCCAAAAACGTCGTACCTGTCGCATGGAAATACATTAAAATAGTCCCTGTCCCTAAACCTGGAAATAGCAAGAACGTAAAGTTCAGACCCATCGCCATCACTTCCCCGTTTCTGAAGCTTACGGAAAAACTAGTACTTCTTAAACTTGAACCCTCCCTTAAAAGCTTTGAAGACTCTAAACAATTTGCCTATAGACAGGGTAGGAGCACTTTAGACGCTGCTGCCGTCTTACACAACAACATCATCTCATCATTAGATAAAGGTCTCAAATACGTCCGCTGCACTTTTCTCGACTTCACTTCTGCTTTCGACTCTGTACCTAGATGTCTCTTGCTAAATAAGTTCTCCATGACACAAACTGAGTCCTGGGTCACTAACTGGTTGCATTCCTACTCCTCTAACAGAACGCAGTACACCGTATACAAAGGTATATCCTCCTCTTCTGTGTTCACTAGAGCTGGTGTCCACCAAGGTGCTGTACTCTCCCCACTTCTCTTTTCTTTCTTTCTACACGACTTACTATCTTCAAATGACATTAATCTTGTCAAATATGTTGACAACCTGACAGTATCTTTGCCTGTCAAATGTCAAAGTGACTGCTCTAAACTAAATGGCTTTCTATCAGAAATCAGCCAGTGGTCCAAGGAAAACGGTCTAAACTTAAACCCTTCCAAATGCCAAAAATTCAATTTCACCTCTAGGCATAAATCCGACCTAAACAAACTGGTTAGCTCTCACGCGGTGTGCAACATAGATGGCACTGAAATAGAAACCAAGTCGGAAATTAAATACATAGGTGTCATTCTATCTGCTGATCTTTCTTTGTCGTCTCATATATTGACGATTTCTAAGAAAATATTCCATCCTACCTTCTACATCAAGAAGTTAAAACATTCTGGTATTACCCAACCCTTACTCCTACAATTCGTTAATTGTCGCATCCTGCCTATTATTCTCTATTGTTCCCCCTTAGTTTTTCGCGGGCTACTGAAGAAAGACTATACCTTATTACGCAGGATGTTAAAGGTTGTCAGCAGGGTAAGCAACGTGCCACTTAACCAGCTTGTTAATATTCTGGTTGACAGGCACATGGACTGATGTGAAAAATGGGCCAAATCCATTTTATCTAACTCACACCACCCTCTTCATTCACAACTCTCCCCTTGCATCTCATCAGGCAAAACCAAAAGCCTATATAGAAAACTATATGCTCGCACCAGCAAGTACGAAAGCTCAACCATACCCTACTTGGCTCGTGTTCTGTGCGATAAAGAAAGCATTAGGCGTGTAACTTATAACTTATTAAATAGTCAGTAGAACAACTGGATCATATCATTTATAGGTACAACGTTTTCTTTCTTTCTTTCTTTTCCTTTTCTCTCTCTTTTTTCTGTTACGTGCTGCTTTGTTTCTTTCTTCCGCTTACGCCAGTAAATATGATAGCACCTACTTTTCTACCACCTTCAAACACTGTTTCAACTTTGGCGGTGCTACCGACATGCCAATATGTTTTTGTCATAATGAACTGAGATTTCCTTAATCTATGTAGAATTTTATTTATTGATAATGTAATAACTGGATGCAATGCTGTAGTAAAAATGCTGAGAATTCCATTGTGTATCACAAGTACTGTTTTGGAATAAATCAAATTATTATTATTAAAATTAGGCCAACTAATATAATTCACCAAACACCATGTAATGTCTTTCATTCCACTGACATAGGTCCAACTAGTAGGTCTGGGAGTAACGACCAAAACGCAGGTGCTTTGGACCGAATGCAGGAAACTAATCTTTGCGGCCAACTGTATAGCTCATCACGTCTTCCCTGAGTTAATCACAATTACAAAATGATCTAAAGACATAAAAAAGACATCTATTCACAGCCAAATCTGCCATGCTATTTTTTAACAATATTATGACATTAAATAGTCAAAATCATCGCAAAAATGCCATCAGGTGGTTATACAAATTAAATTACCTTCTCAAGTGTAAAAAAATACTATACAATACAATTATTTAACCAAGCTTAACCGTACACCATACGTGAGAAATAACTGGGATACTTCCAGCGAGGTGGGATCAAAACTCTGTCAGCAAGAATCACACATACCAAACAGTTCCCACAGGAGATCCAATATCACAATGACTTAGACACACTCAAGCAACACTGCAGTCTCAAGACAACGCATTATCAATATCAGTACATAACAATAAAAAAGGCATTCAAATTAGAGACCGAACAGGAACGGGGAAAAATAGTTAGGGTTAAGTCAACATATGTGCGTCGGTGGCACAGTGGTTAAGACGCTCGCCGACCATACGCATGGTTAGGGGTTCAATCCCCCGCCTTGCTCACTGGTGAAAGCCAACTAGCACATAACGTAGGTCGATCAAGGATTCCTGCTGATTGCATCCAACTATCCAGCATCAATAATTTAGAGCGTATCGTGATGGCGAGCCACCTGACATGGAGGTCACACTGCGAAATCGACTGACAGGATTTAGTCTACACCAAACAAAGGCGTGGAAACGTCATACTGGTTGCTAACTAGTGTCCATTCAAAGTTAACACTTAGTTGAAACATCCGAATACATACCGACATTGTGATTATATCGTTCAGAAGGGATTTTCGAAACATTTATTCCATTATGCAAGGTCAGTTAGACTGTCGGAACATAGGGATTTGGTGAGATCTACAACGACTGATCTCTCCAATTAGAGTTATCTAGAAAAAAGCTCGGCCATTGTAGTGCATTGACTCATATGTAATCAATCACACAACGATATAATCA
Source organism: Trichobilharzia szidati (assembly GCA_944472155.2). Lineage (NCBI taxonomy): Eukaryota > Metazoa > Platyhelminthes > Trematoda > Strigeidida > Schistosomatidae > Trichobilharzia > Trichobilharzia szidati. The sequence goes on from OX235274.1 coordinate 51,352,110, forward strand.
GGTGGAGAGAGAGAAAAACTGAATCTGTGTCCAGTGAGTCGGATGCACGCTATCAAAATGACACAATACTCACGCTTGGCAAACAGAATATTCAAATGAAAAGCAAAACGGAGTGAGGTTATATCAGGTAAGTTAGGAAGTCATGTAAATACATTGATATGGTTACGAGCAATAACTATTCTCTAACATCATCGAGTTATTCATACTATGCCGCTCTGTGTTTTGTCAAATAAGCTTATATAATATGGAATTATATTCAATCACTGTACCTGAATTCTACTTCTATATTGTGCTAATTTTCAATTTTTGCATATCACTCCTTTCATGCATGCACTAGCTTGGTTAGTTTTTCACCTCAGACGTTAATTACGCAGTAATTGAAAGGGATAATTCACATAATTTCATAAGAGTTAGTTTTATTTCATTGAAATAAGAACAAATTAGTTCAGCGAAGAGTCTCTTTTCGGCGAATTCATTCACTTAGCTGTACAGTCGCAAATATATATACAATTATTTTGTGTGTGTGTGTGTACATTAGGTTTGTCAAAATCAAAATAACAGTTAGCGTGGGTTGTTGATTATATCATCAAAATAATGAAGAAGTTAAAATGTGTGATTAATACTCAAAGTTGTAACTAAGTGGGGTGAAGATTGGTAAGATGTGAGTAGGGTTACGTAATATGGACATGTTTAGAAAGATTAGATGCTAGTGAAGGAGTTCGGAGACAATTATGAAAATAAACTAGATTATAGGTGAAAAGATTGAATGGATTAGTTACTAAAATTGTTATACGAAAATTGCAGAAAATTTGATAACAAAATGTTGATGACAAATAAACTTGGAATTAAACCCACGGTAGTAGGAGGGGGTGGAGAAGTTTCTTCTGTGTGCATAACTCAGGCTTTTCCATCCAAATCGCTAAGGCTTTATTTCAGTCATTTCCCTTTAAAGTGAAACACAAACCTTCAAGCTTTAAAATTTCATTTGCAACCGTGGGATTTTCAGCTTCATTCCTTCTTTTTCCGTTGGCTTACTTTTGGCTGATAAACTAGGTGAGGTTTTAGGAGTAGGTCTATCACAAAGGAAACCCGGATCTTTTGCGTGTTTGGTGAGCGTCCTACCATTGTATCTCCGAGGCACAGTAATGGAGTAGTAAGTAGTTCGTTAGACAGACAGTCTACCTAATGGCTTCTTCGAAATCCCTAATTTGTATTGATTTAATTACATCATAATGGCCTTGAAATTTGATTTATTTAATTATTTTTAAATGATATACTACTAATGTTAACTAGTGGAATACCTGTATGTTTGATTTTTTTTCTGGAACATAGTTGGAGGCATATTAAAAACGATCCTTGAATATTATGTGTCTGATTTTTGAGCTATAATCTTAAAATTAACTCTGAGGCCATTAGTAGCCTTTCAGGTTTACAGGCAAGTAGACGGGGTGGCAATGGGCTCCCCATTAGGTCCAATTCTAGCTGATTTCTTTCTAAGTAAGCTAGAAAATGGACCTCTGAACAACCTTATCAGTAAGCTGTCATTTTATTGCCGATATATGGACGATACCTTTATTATTTGTGATAATGGTTCCAATAGGAGTACAATAATTACTGAATTCAATGAAGTACATTCAGCTATGGAATTCACATGCGAAGAGGAATCCCAAGACAGAATTGCCTTCTTCGATGTCCTACTTACAAGAAAACCAGACGGTGGCATAAAAAGAAATGTACATAGAAAAAGTACTTGGACGGGACAATATACACACTTTCATAGCTTCGTTCCCATCAAATACAAAAGGAATTCGGTGAAGACCCTAAGCCACAGAGTTAAAGCTATATGCTCTGAAGAAGTAATTAAAGATGAATTAAACATTGTATATGGTTATCCTGACAAGTTTATCAAGAAACGTATGACGAAGAAGGCCGAAAAGAACGACCCACTATCTGTAGACAAGAAGCCCCTTTATATACGACTACAATTCATGGGCGATATACCAAGCGAGATAATTACAAAGAAATTAAGAAAAGCAATTCAAAGGACTTTTAATGCTGGCGAACTACACATCTTATTCTCTACAAGACCGATGGTGCTACCTCGACTGAAAGATGAATTACCTAGACTAGCCACTTCAAATTGTATTTATCAATTCAACTGCGCTTGTGGAGCGAGTTATGTTCGCCGTTGCTCTAAGAACTTGATTTTTCGTGCTCGAGAACATATCCCACTATGGCTAAGTAAAGGTGTAGTTAAAACTATTAACAGCTCGATATTAGACCATCTGGTGCAAACTGGTCACAAAGCCAGCGTAGACGAATCCTTCTCCATAATATACCGGGTGCCTAACAAACTGCCAAAATCGTCGAAGCACCGCTTGCTCCAAACAGCAGAGGCTATTGCAATTCGCCTCAAACAACCAGCGCTCTGTGTCCAAAAGAAACAAGTCCAGCCCCTACTACTGCCCTGGCCCTCAGCAGAGACTATAAACTCATGAATTTGTACCATTATCTTTCCTAATTCTTCTGACATTCAGTTTAATTGATGTTGATGCTGTTCAGCTGTAATTTATCAATATTATTGATTCGATGTTATTTAAACATTAATGTCGTTCATAAGACTAATTCATTCATTCAGTATAATGTATATATAATTGTAGAACCTGATGATGAATTTATCGAGAAGAGTACTCTTTGTTCCGTGTCTATTCTTTTGAAAATTTTAATGGGCATTTTTTATGAATTAAAGATGAACTTTCTCATTTGTTATCAACTCATTCATCATATCAGTAAGTCAGGCATTTGTGGAAGTCATTTAGAAGGCAAGTGCTCCAGTGGATCAGTGGTGGAATTGTTGCCAGTCAGTCACTTAGTTCAGGCTTCCACTCCCGACTGATGCACTCCTAAAACTTCACTTATCTAGTAATAATCCCCGTAAAAAGGGAAGGTTGAGTATGGGGCTAGCAATCCTATGCCATCAAATCTGAAGACTACTGCTACTGAAACTTAAAAACCCATTCTTGAAGCCTCACGTTCCCCTTGGAACGCAAATGGGTAAGAAAAGTTCAGAAGGCATATTTGTACTCAACATCGCTTTTAACTTTGTTGATTATTGATAAGACATTTAAAACTCTCCATCAACGACCCAACTATTGCCCTTATCCTCTCGTTCCAGTGATTCTTTTGTTACAGTTGTTATGATTGACGTTTTGGTTAGCGATTCGAATAGATTTCTTTAGCTCATTAGATTCAAAATACTTGGAGTTGGCTTGGCTGTGTCACAGCATTTCTAATGTTGACTTGGGTTTATATATGTAATCATATCCCACTATAAATAATATTCTTCCCGTCTTTCTTATTTTTCTCTGAAAACATCTATTCATAATCCTAAACAACTTTGATTCACTGGGGAATTCCAATTCACGTGGCGATATAAAAACGATTCATATTTCTGTCTTTGCTAATGAAAGCCTGCTATAACTCTGACCAGTATTTTTCACTTTCTCAAAGTGGGTGAAATACGCCCGATAGGAAAAAGTATCTAAATTCTCGATATAATCGAAGGATGGCAGAATTCTAACGAGAACTCGTGACCAGTAGCATCCATCAAGACAGAAAGAAAAGTAGATACACATGGGCGAAATAAGGTGGCGGTAGCTCTGTAGTACAAGTCCACAGAGATTAGAATTCCATATTAGATAAGTATATTTAAATATCACACAACGATGCAATATTAACAACTGGATGACGTTTCGAGCACAGTTTATCGCTTATAATTAGATTAATTTTTAGTCACAACGTCTCACAACCTGTCTTACATATATATTCCCTCTTTCTGTCTCTCCTGTTTCCATTGTTGTTTGTTGCCACTTTCTATATCTCTGGCATTGGCGATTGCCTGTGTGTATTGTTGGCCGACAAACAAAGCTTCAGTGATTAACCTGTCTCTCACTGCACTCAACGCTCACCCTGTCCCACTCACCCTATTGTGAGATTACATTCAACTGCACGCAGTGCAATGACTGGGCTTTCTTCTACGTTACGGAACTTACCAGGGTCAATTATTCTAGGTCTAGCTAAAATGTTATCTTCCAATAATCTAGTCGACTGTGATCTACTAATATGACCTATACAACCCACATTATAGTCAATACATAATATTTGGTAAATTACAATATTTTGCTTAATTGTATCTATCTATCTATCTATCGGGTCCTTAAGACCACAAAGCTCATCTTTGAGAAAATCGGTTGGTTTAAATGCCAGTTGAATTTCGGCCTCATAGCGAATCTTATGTAAGGCCTTTGACGTTTCTTCTTTATACGGCTGTACCAGAGACGCTTTGAATTCTGTATTATTTCCGTCATTTTTATTTTCTATAGTTGGTTTGTAAGGATTAATTTTGTTTTTACGAGTTGATCACGCATTGATATCAGTTAGAGAACCATTGAAAACCAGAGAGTACTGGCATTTCTATTGCTTATCTTAGTTTTTCTATAGTTCTTCATATATTTTTTATAACAGCTTGATTCCACACAGCATTTTGCTACAACTATGAAATTTTCAGCACGTGATAGCGGTAGCCTAAATTTAGCAGGACAACCATTGATATCAGGTGAGCATCAGTCGGAGATCGAACCCCGGACTATATGCATGGTCGGCGAGCGTCCTAACCTCTGTTCCACCGACGCACATCCATCACTAACACTTCTTTTACTTGTTTGATTTCAATATTTAAACCTTCTGGCTTACTAGTTAGACTCTTAGCTCGATTACGTAGACTTCTAAAAAACATATCTTTACCGATTCTGGATGGTATGGTTTCACAATCGTGAAAGGGTGTGACTAAATTGATATTATTATGTTCGATGAATCGTGCTCAAAACGTAATTCAATTGTTAGTACAGCATCTTTGTATGATATTTAAAATCAACTTATCTAATACGGAATAATATTCTACCACAGTGTCCAAGTTCTACACTTATATTAGAGATTAGAATTCATTGGACAATCTATTCACTTTTAGTGCCTGAATAATGACCAGCTTGCTTCATTCACCAAAAGTTCGAGGCATGATGCCTGTTAACATTGAAAGTGGGTGTCACGCAATAATTGTTTGGAGAATACTTCCTGAACAATCTGATCACAATATTCATAATTAAATGGATGTTTTTCAACCAACCTTGTAATTATTACCCGTCTTTCTTCTAGGTTATATATCACTGTCCCAACGTTTGCATATCGTATAGCGACTTAACCCCCATCAACTTCCTGCGTTCGTGTTTAATCTTTAATTCAATGCTTCTATTTTTTGTTGCGTGCTTATGCTCGTAATGCATTGTTTCACGAATACAATACTGTTTGAGTGAATGAAAGACATCCACACTTTAGACTGTATGCGTGATTCCCACCTGATACCTGTCAGATACCTCGTACGTTTGATTTAGGCAAATAATTCTATTGTGTACCACCTGCTTCTTACTTGTGAAATAATTTAACTTGTGGAGCTGCCTAACGACAGTGTGAAGATAATCTGACTATTTGATATCATCATACCATTGCTAAATAGTAAGGCAGATTTTAATGCGAATAACTGTCGCCTTTCTGTCTTTAAGGCATTTGGTGACCGTGATTAAATGAAGGAAGTTGTGATGAGCTATACAGTTGAACGCAAAGATCGTTTTCCTGCATTCAGTCCATAGCACGCGGGTTTCGGTCGCTACAGTGGTTGCTGCTTAATAGTTAGTTTCGCATTGGAACAAAGAGGTCACCCAAGGCTTCCCACTTTTCAGTGATGTTCTGATTGATTTCAGTTGATGAGGAAACTTAATTTTAGTCTCAGAGAAAATGAGTAATAAACCCAATCTTTTGGTAAATTACCATTAGTCTACTTTATACATACATTTATGTACATCTGAGACATTCAAATGTATTTTGTTTCATATTTCCAATATTAGAGATCACTGTCATATCATGCTTGATATTCGCAATTCTCCTTTTAAAGACTCATTTCCAGGAGATTTAAAGGGAACTGGAATCACGCATAAACAGTGGGTTATAAAAAGGCCGTAGAATGTGTACTGAAAATCGATAGAAGTAACTGGCAACCAGCTAGATCCACCGATAGATCAGGTCAAAATGTATTCCTATTTCACTCTTTTGGGGGATGGTATAACCTTAAGCTGATGAGAGACACAATACTTCCTAGACTTTTTGCTACTTAATAATAATAATCTATTTTATTCCAAAAACAGTACTCATAATACAGAATGGAATTCTCAGTATTTGTCACAATATTGCATCTGATTTACTCAAAATATAAATAAAATTAAAACAAAATTAATTGAAGGAATTTGTCCACATTTACGACATACAGAAAAAAATATTCGAATTACGAATTGAGATTAATAAACGTAATAACAATAATTATAATAATAACATTGAGTTTGTTTCAAACGCTATTGTCGATTCAGTTTGGAAACTTTAGCATGTTATAGATTACTGGATCTAATGTTCTGTTGATACAGTATAGTGAGGGGAAATGCAAAATTAACCCTTATAATACAGCTTAAATTATGTCCATACTTATGAAAAAAATAAACAAAACGAAAAATTGAGAGGATTATAAATATAAGAAATACAATAACAATAAAGTCTGATGCTTCAAGGGTGAAGGATATGGTTTATTTAGTGGTGCTAAGAAGGTTAGTTAGTTCATGGTTGACACTATTTTCATCACATAAAGTACATGCTAAATATGGTATAGTGGAATTTTTTACT